>JAMKCH010021065.1:0-71177 GCA_023653785.1 Ophioderma brevispina
AGGGGTACCTGTTAGGAAGGAGGTAAATTCCCGATTTTGGCAAGATTTCCCCCGTGGAGGTGGTTTTTTTTTTTTAAGGTGATTTTCTTGTTTCAGTGAAAATTCCTGGCAGGCAAGCATAAAAGACTGATTTTATCAAGATTTTCAAGCTCTTTCAAAGATTTCTGGGGGTGGCAACATACCCCCCCGGCTTCTTATGCGACTGCAGTAAGTTAACTAATATGAGAGGAAAGAGGAATATTATTATAACTAAATCTAACATTATAATGATTACTTTTATTATCACAAACTTTGCACAATGAAGTTAGTGTAGACAATTTCACTCCAATAACCCCCAACTTTGTGCCTAATTCCCCCACGGTAATGGATCATTTATTTACTTACAATTTGCACATATGTGAATTAACATGGTACATGGAATATCTGAGATCACTTTAAAATATAGTGCCCTGGAGGAGGAGAAAATGAGTATTTTGCTAATTTGGTTGGATTTACCCCCCCCCCCCCCCCATGGTGATCTACATTACTTAATATATAACCTAAATAAAATGTGCGTAACCGTTGCACATAAACATGAAAGTGCTATGCAAAACAACCTACTTATAATTATAATGCAAAAGAATTGGAAAGTTTTGCACTGTATTGTACATGACATAGCCAGTGTCAATTAGTTTATGGTGATTTTCATAGGGGTCCTTCCCCCCCCTCATAATCAAATTGTACATGTGTTATTTTTGCATTCCGAAGTTCGGGATTTCTGAGATTTCAGCTTCATTTGATATATGATGCACTTTGTTCAAATATGGTCACCGGTTTACTAGAAAAAATAGAGGGTTTTTTTTTCGGGCTCTGCCTGCAGCACTATATGCTAACCGATGGAATGCATGAGGTATACGCGCTATCAGGGGAGGAGTAGTCGAGAGAAGAAGTAGGTAGTAACGTGAAAAGATCTTAACTATACTTTTCTAAGACCGGGAAAAACAGTCATCCAATTATGGTTATTGAAACTTTTTTTTTAATTAAATCACTGTTGGCTTTGCTAGTGGGGTTTTACTTGGTGTTAACAGGCTTGGATAATCGAGCGTAACATGGCTTGGTGGAGGTAATTACTTTTAACTAGCGACAACAATTTGTTAACAATAACAATTGCGCAGCCGCAAGACTGTGAAGCAAGGAATCTCCGATGTATAAAAATGCCGACTGAACCGCCTCACATTCTCTGTGGGATGAGCCATCAAATCTTCCAGATACTTCAACAGATAGTTATTTCTGTATCTGTATTGCTCATCATAATTTGATTTAGTGAGCAATTTAGAGGAAAGAAGGAAACCAATGGCACGTTTCGAAAGCGCAGAAGCGAGCGATTTACAGTGAGGGGATTTTGTTTTTTACTGGCATAGGAGGTACACAATCGGTGACGTACTCAAACCTCACGGACCGCCCAAGTCAATAATAGTCGATTGCGCGGAAGTGGTGTTGCTTTGAAAGACGATTTTCATTTTGGCTTCTTGTAACCAAATCGTGAGTATAGTATGGGGCGGTGTTTTGATGGTTTTGAATTTGTTGGCTTTTTTGCTACAATTGGAAATTTTGGTCTTAAAATGTATGATAATGGTTCCTAGAATCCAAATCAATTGTTACCATTTTTTTATTCCCTTCCGTTGGTGGGCCATCTGAGTTTTCAAAATGGCTGACCATTTTCAACAATTTTGCGCTATTATCTCGAGTCTGAGCAAAATAGACGGCTCAAATTGGTGGCAATACCAAGGTTTGTGATGTCAAGAACACAAACTATCACATCCCAAAAGTCACAGATAGGTTTCCTTCAGGAGGTACTCTTGAATTTCAAAATGGCCGCCATTTTCAACATATTTGCCTCTATATCTGGACTTCTGATCACCGAAGGCTCTAGCTGGTGGCAAAACCCATGTTTGAGATGTCAGTGAACGCAACTATTACATCCAAAAAATCACCGATTGTTTCCTTCAGGCGGCCTTTGGAATTTCAAAATGGCGCCATTTTTAACATATTCTTACACAAAATCGGATTTATGCAGACAACCTGGAAACTCCAATTGTGGCAATACCATGTTTGTGATATCAAGGAACACATATTTACATCCAGAAAGTCACCCAATTATTTCCTTCTGGCGGCCATCTGAATTTCAAACTGGCTGCCATTTTAAATGTTACTTCGCCAATATAGGGATTCTGGGCACACTAGAAGCTCCATTGGTGGCAATCCTCTGTTTGTGATGTTAAGGAAAATTATATTACATCCAGAGAGGCGCAGATGTTTCCTTTTACAGTCCAGGTCTTAATTTCAAAATGGCCCACCTATTTTACATATAACTTCGCCCGCCGATATCTGGCCTTGAGAAAAATAGCTCAATTGCTCCTTCCTAATCAGAGATACTGACGATTGCACCAGAACCACTTTATAAAGCCTGGAATCCTGGGAGATCGATTGGCTATGGGTGTTGTTGTTTTAATAAGTTTGTATATGGGTTTCAATGTTATTGAGGTCCATATGTTCCAGTGAATTTCAGTATGAACCCAAAATCCACAATATCTATTTCGGGCCCCAAAACCGAAGATGTGTAAACATGTCGCGCAAAATGTCCCTTTGTCTGTCATTAAGATTGGGGATGTCAGATGGATCAGGTTGCATGTCTCGGCAATGCATCAATTGTATTACCTCCAACATGTGATTGTCCGAGAATACTTGATTCAATCGCAAGATAACGGGACCGCCAAATTATGCTCGGCGTGGGAACAGAAGATAAGGATTGGAGCTAGGGATATCTCCATATTGTGCTTTGGTCACGTGCTCACGCAGGATAGTTTGGATCGATTAAGATAAGAAGCCTGGTTGTAGGTGCCTCCAGTCTATCCTGTAGCTCCTTTTCTGGTTCCAGGTCTCAGATCAATATAACAGGATACTCTATTACACAGGCTCTAGAGAACTTCGTTTGGTTGCAATTGGAGATTAAGATTGCCATAGGTGGTGTAATTTAATGGCGTGCATTGCAAGCTTGTCATAATCTTGCGGACAGGAACGTCTTTCTTGCTGTCGGCCGGTAACATAGGACCCCAGGTTCTTGAAGTCCTGGACCTCTTTGAGTTGGGTACCGTCTGAGATGCAGATAGGGTTGAGATTATCTTCCACATTGATGGTCATATATTCCTTCTTCTTGTCTTTAGACGAGGCTGAATTTGGTCTTTGCAGCATTCTCAGAATGTCATGTTTTTAGGAGTCTGTGCACCAATATCAGATCGGCTGTTAAGAGCGTTGAGATTGCTGACTTTGGGGACAGTAGAAACGCTTGGGTTTGATGGTGAGTACATTGTCGTTCATGATGTCAGGGACTGTCTGCAGGATTTTGAATTCAAAACACGATTACAAATAGATAGGGAGCAAGAGTAGTTGTTAGGAACTCCGTTGTGGGCTATCCATGGTTGCACAAAGCTAGATGATTATCATATATGATGGCAAATTGCTTTGACAGTCTCATCTGGGACACCATAGTCGGTAAGAATATTGCAGCATTACAATGCTCTGTTCACTGTCAAAAGCCTTGGAAAGTCTACAAACCACAATTGAAGCTTTTTTTTGGAAATTTCTCAAACACTTTACATTCCATTTGAGGGCAAGTATATGAGGTAGGTAGTGTTGATCTGCCTTGGCAAACCATTCTGGTTTCGTTGAGAATGGGATCTATGTGAAGAAACGTTTGTTTGAGCAGGCATTGAGTTTTTGGTAGATCTTAGAGGCCAGTGGTGACAGTTTGATTCCTCTTAGTTTTTGGGTTGTTGGAGGGTCGCACCCTTCTTTTGGCCGCTGGTTTGTTTCCCCTGTTAGGTTGTCGGAAAAAATTCAAGTATCATGAAAAAGGGGATTCTTCCAGATTAACTGCAGGAATGTTGTCGGGACAGGAGTCTTGATGTTGTTCAGTTTCGTCAGGCAGATCAGAAGCTCCTCTATAGTGAAAGGTTCCCAGTTGCTTATCTTGGATTGATGAAAGGTTCATCAAGGTTAGTTATATTCTGAACTGTGCTTCCCAAGTAGAGAACTAAAGGGATGATGAAACCATGTTGTTGTCGAGGTGCTTTTCAGGTGTTACCCTTTGAGTTATAGGTGGGGAGTTTCTTATCAGTCAGCTCCCTCAGTGCCTCCCCAGACAGATCATGCTTGTATTTGAGATGTATAGGGTTGTCAAGTGCTTCAGCCTGGACTTAACATGCTCCTCAAACACCCACGGTGTAAGGCATCATCTCAAGTGGTGACCTTATAGCACGCGGCATCAAGGTCTGCTTGGAGCTCTGGTGGATTTAGTACGGTGCTTCTTGGTTGAAGATCTTCCGTTTTTCCTTGTCTTTGATGACTTGTCATTTGATTGGCAAAAGGCAGTAGTCACGATGACTTCTTCTTCTTCTAGGTAGCATCTCCAGTGCAATTTCTTTGTTGGACAAAGTGACGGCTCATATACTGTGTGGAGGTTCTAATCTTCAAGTCATCAACAAGAGTGTTGAACTGTTATGTACTGCTAAGTATACTGTCACAGAAGCTTTGTATCTTCCGCTACCTTCTTCAGTAAATTGTTTTTCATGGGATCCTAGGAGGGTTTACCATGACGGTAACTTATCCTGCTTCTGCAAGAACCAATTCTATGATCCGACTTATCAGCCTTCTTAAAAAGTAATGTAGGCTCTTGAGTTTTTAATGCTGTTACGCCACCACTCTCCCTCTATGCCCAGAATGTAGTCCAGCTGGACAAGTTCTCTATTTGGGCGATGGTATGTCCACAGTCTACTTGCTGAGTGGAAACCCAATTGTTAGCTATCCTTCACGCATTCCTCACCTACACCCCACCTCCACTGGACCATGCCGCTGCCGCGAAACAGCAGCTTCTCAGGCCCAAGACTAGCACCGCAAATTTCAGGATGCACGAAAGATTTATGGGATGGAACTGCAATCGGGTGGCAGGGGACAGTCCATGGTAAAGCGTGGGAGGGAGAGACAGTGAGAGGACTAGTTTCATCTGGATGTAGCATTCAAATGACTGTTGTTTAGGATTACCCATCAGTTGTTGTCTGTATTTGTAAGCTCATGATGCGCCAGTATAGTGGACAAAAGCTGTGGTTCGTGACTTGAGAGCCTTTGACAAAAGACACCCCACACCTCCCGGGCTGATTTGTTTCTTATTATTCAGGCGGAGGCTTTGTATTTGTATGGAATAAGTGCATAGCCAGGGATATTCGATGTGCACAATGCGGTGGTCTTGTATGCAGATGACATCAATATCTTACAGTGTGCTTATGACAAGTTCTTCTTTCTTGGCTGTTGTTGATAGTTTCTGGACCTGTTTGCTTATGTGTGTGAATGATGAAAGTGTCCTGCATCTTTTGTCAATTATCAGGCGTTGTTGGACCTTCCACAAGCTTTAGGACCCTCCCCCATCATCCGGAATTGAGAAGAGACCAATGTTCCTAGGAAGCACGACTTAAAAACTGTGTACGTTTACAAAAAAAGGCAGCTCGTTCCATTTGACTAAAGATAGCCTGGAGGTGCCAGGTCTCCAGCACCCTTTTTTGTTGGGGATGGTCTCCCTTCGCCTTTGTCTTTCACAGTGACACGCTGCCACAACATCAATATCAATAAATCACAAACAGGTAGTAGTGCCACCAAATGGAGCCTTTTAGGTTGCTCAGAAGTCCGACATTGGGCCCCGTAGTATATTATATTAACTAGAATTGCGCGCGTTTCTGGCTTTCGCGGCTCGCTATATTCAAGATTAAGCGTGGAACGCCCATGACACTTTGACCCTGGCCACGTGACCTTTGATCTCATCAACATAGAGGGATCGATGGGCACTATGACAACAGTCCAGTTTGGTTCCAATGAACTTCACGTTTTCATTTGATGAATTTTAGATTTTTTAGCCCATTTTCAACCTTGACCCTCACAGACCTTTGACCCTTTCAACATGGACCTTTGACCGTCCAACAACATATGAGGATTCCTTGTGCACCTATGACAGAAGTTGGTTTCCAATTGAAGTTAAACTTTTCAATTGAGGTCAATTTAAAAAAAACTTAACATTTGGGACACACACATAACACACACAACGATGCTAAGTGGTTCCTGCCAGCTATAGCTGCGGCCCACAAAAATGGCGACCATTTTGGACATTAAGATAGCCCTTAAAGAAAACAATCTTCGACTTCCTGAAATGTAATTACGTGTTCTGAATATCACAAACCATGGGTATTGCCACAACTGGAGGCTTTCTAGGTTGCCCGAAAAGTCCAGACATTGGGTGAAGTATAGGTTAAAAATGGTGGGGGGACAGCCATTTTGAATTCAAGATGGCAACCTGAAGGAAACAATCTATGACTTTTTGAAGGGTAATATTGTCCCTTGGACATCACAAAAACATGGGTGTTGCCGCCAATTGAGCCTTTATTGGTGCTCGGAAGTCCAGATTAGAGCTAAATATGTGGAAAATGGCAGCCATTTTGAAATTTCAAGATTTTTGTCCGCCAGAAGGGAAACAATCATGCGACCCTTTTCTGATGTGTATTGTGTTCCTTGGACATCAAAAACTGGGTATTCCACCATATTGAACATCCTATGTTGCTAGAAGTCCAGATATTATAGGCAACATAGTTGAAAAAATGGTAGCCATTTTGAAAGCAAGATGGCCGCCAAAAGGAAGGGGATATAAAAAAATGAGAACAATTTGATTGGATTCCTGGGATCATTATCTACAGTTAAGACCCAAAATTCCAATTGTAGCAAAAAAAGCCAACAAATGACCCACTGTCCCATACTAGTAGATAAATTATGACACGTTACATATAAAATCGCGATTAATACGTTAAATAAGAGTTCAATGGTATTATTAGCTTACATTTCCTCTTTCCCCCTTATTTACCCAGAACTTAGATTATCTTTGAAAACGGCAACTCTGGTTGTCGTAGTTTGTATCAGGGAATTGTTCAGATAAACTCTGGCGGGAAGTGGAAGATATGTATGCTATAACGACTGCGGTATGGCACAGAGGCCAATGTGGTCTGCAAGCATTGTATCAGGTAGATGAAAAAACGCCAACAAGGAAATGGGAAACTCTTTAATCCGGAGCTCTTAGCGTCAATCGTGTAGGCGATGAACAATTCATTGGAAACTGCCAGTAATCAGAATGAAGTCAAATGCAATACGGAGAGGATTCAGGGGTGTGATTTGCATTAAAGGTTAAGATGTTGAAACATATGTGGGTAAAAAGCAAATCCAGTGGATGGAAACGATATTTTGCGGTTATTGCGGGGGGTACAGAATTTTGTTTTACACCAGGAACCTATGATCTGTTAGACTACACATGACGGAATACAACTTCAAAATGACAAGTTCCCTTCATTTCAAAACTTGGGAATATAGTATAGGCTGATAATGTTGGCTATTTTTATTATATCACCCATACTCATGTTTTTTGCAGTTTATTGGTTTATTGCCGTTTATAGATTTACCATCACCTTCATCACCGCAATGCGCCAAAACACGCATGCGCCAAGCCTCGGTCTCGCCGATTGTTTGTAGGTTAACCATGGAACCTAATAGGAGAAGAGGCCCACAACACACGAGTTTCAAAGACCCCTATCACGTTGCCGCCCTTTTTTATTAAATCCCACTTTACCGGCTGAAGATGAAATGCGGATAATCACTCTCAGTAGGAGGGCTGAATGGCCTTCGCTTGAATTTGCTTTATTGAACATCCAATTCCTATAAATTTGGTACCTACGGTATAGCTAGTAATTTATTAACTGTTACTTTTGGCGTTGTGCGGGGATCAAAATATGTGGAAACTAACGATGACGTCACTATGGCGTCATAAGTGTAATAAAGTTTAAAAAATACTGACCTTATAGGAAGAAGAAGAAACATGATATTTTGCAAATTTGACTGGCTCAAAATTAATATTGTAACGAATTAAACCTTTTCCATAATGTAAGGATATATGACGTATTATGACATTGGTGTATGTCGGTACTCATGTTGGTATAAAGGAATAGGGACCTGCTATCTATTTGCAACTAAAATCAAATGTCTGTGATATTCCTGGTCGTACGGGGGCGTGTTGGTATTTCCTCCTGAAGGGGGGGGGGGGCGTGGCGTAAATTTCTTTTTGACATTGGGGGGATGGGGTTGATGAAAATTTATGGATGAATGGGGTTTGCTGAAAGATCCATTACGCGCTAAAAAATTTTGCCATTTAGCAGCTAAAAATATTAAAAATAATTGTAATTTGACAAAATGCGCACAAAAGCGCGGAAATTACCATTTTTAAACTATATGGTAAAATATGAGGTTATTTTGGGTCCAAATAAAAACGGTGAAGGGGTATCACCATGGGGGGAGGGGGATGATGTATTGACCTCCCCCCTCATCCAAAATATTGGGGGGGGTATATATCCCCCATCCCCCCGGCGATTTAAGCCTGGGGGGGTGATTGCCACACCCTTCCATCACTTTGGGATCACCCGTACCTTTCCCTATACCCCCGCCCGTAGTGTTTTAATGGGGGGGGGGGGCTGACATGAAACGGAGCATAAAATGTTCAATTGGTAATTACTTAATCATTGACACCGGGTTTTGGGCGGGCGAAAAGAATAGAAGAGGAGCCGGTAACAACCCCCCCCCCCCCCCGTTCGGAAGACGAGCGGTTAAGTAATTTATAATGTATACATTTAATAGGTATAAGGATTAGACCGTCAGCCAGGGGAAGGTTTGGTTAGACTGAACGGAGATACCAATAGTGAATACGGAAAAATCAGAGAAAAATATAAACTTTTGAAAATCGAAAGTCTGCGGAGACCGTTGTTGCGATGTATGCCGCAAGGATAGGGGTAAAAGTTACTATGGGGTCAATATTTGAAATGTTCTAAAATCTAATGAAATATAGTCAACTTAATTCTTTAGGTTACAGGAGTAAAAAAGTCAAATTGGGTCACATGTGTGGGCTTCCTTTCCAAGGATATATTGGGGGAAAATAGGCTAAAGGTTCATTTGTTTATTTTCAAAAAAGGTCAACAATTGTAATCCCAAGAGTTTGTAAAATAATATAAAAAACATATTAAATGTGTGATACTGATTCAAAATATGGTTTTATTTTGCATAGGGTTGGTTCACTTTTATAGGGAGGGGTATTAGAATGTTCCCCCCCGCCCCATAGAGTCCTACAGGGTATTTGTACCCCTTCCATTATAACAACAAGGAGAAGATCGGAAGAGTGCAAAAAAGCTTTCATATTTGGATTTCCGTAGTATCATAAAACATGAAAAAAATATTTTACAAACAAATCCTGGGTAATGCGCGGTGACCTTTCTTGAATAAAACAAATGACCTTTGCTATTTTCCCAAATATTTGGAAAGGAAGCACCACACGCGTGGACCCATTGGACTTTTTACTCCTGCTTACCTAATGAATAATTTGAGCTCTATATTTCATTAGATTTAGGCGTATTCAAACATTTTGACTTTTTTTTTTTTTTTTTTGCCCCCCTAGTAACTTTACCCATCTCTGGGGCTACACGCAACATCGGGTCCCCGACAGAACTTTCACTTGCAAAAGTATTTTTTCTCTGAATTTTCCCCGTGTCATATATCGGTATCTCGTTCGTCTAACCCAAACCTTCTGGGCGATGAGTCTATATGACATTCATATTTCAGATGAAACTGACATTGGAATCAGTTTGCGACCATGGTATCGATAATCAAACAGCCACAGCGGTAAAACAAATTCAACATAACCGAAGTTATGTTTAAAATATTACAGTTTTGTGTGTTACGTGTACAATTACACGTGTTGGGAGCACTTGGGCGCCAGTTCAGAGGTTATACTTGTTACAAGTACATTGAACTTTATAACACCGTTTTTTTTCAAGAGTCGAAGTGATTGGAACATTTCATATTATTTTCACAAGATTTTTAACAATTACGGGTCACAAAATCACCCCAACAAATGCAAGCTTATGCTTTATACAGTCGTAGATCCACAAAGGAATGACGGATTTGGATGGGGTTTCGGTATTTTCTGAACAAGATTCTCCACTATTTGGTGACAACAACAACTTGCCAAAAAGATTGGAATGGAAATGGAAAAGTACTGTGCTATTTTCCAAAAACCCCTCCTACAGTCAGGGGTCACAACATCCGGTCAAATTACAAAAGTTTTGTGGGACAGCTTTTTCACATTTAGTCACAGCTTCGACCGCGGGCAAAGAAATAGATCACAAAGTCGTTGGTGTATGCACATGAATACACATCGAGTTCCTAGCTTTTGTCGAGCTGAATGGGTAATCGAATTATATTAGGTAATTGGTGGTTTTCGCGTTGGGTTGTCTTCTTTCTATTTGTCCATGGTTCCAAAAGGGGTCTATATAGGATAGAGAGGCAAAACGTTACGTTAATCTTTAGAAATACACAGTCTCGCATGTTTTGCCCGCCACAAAGGAAAACCCAGGAGGGCAAGGGTTTTGGGTTGGGTTTGTATAATAATTATAATAGGGGCTGTTTTGAGATTAGGGTGTAGCGGTGCGCATGGCTACAGATCGCATAGCTCTGTAGCCAGGGTATGTTAAGGGTATTATGGTGATAGAGATTACACTTGTGACAGGGGAGTTTGGAGTTTTGTGTAACATTCAATACCAAACCAAATTAAAAGCACAGATGAAATTAATCACCTGAAATCTGGATGGAAACAAGTTGAGAGGTGCAAATTCGAAAACCCAATGTTATTGCAGCAAGGTTTTAAAATGGTTTCAAATTCATGAGTGACATGACCATGGTACTATTATGTTCAGCTAGCACTAAGGAGCATTATTTGCATTGATTTGAATTTTGAACATGTTGAAAAAACAATTTAAGATAATAGCGTACCCCGATGCTGGAAGTACGTCATTGAAAAGTACCACACTATATGACTGGAAACTGCATTGAAAATTATATATTATTAATCTTTCCCTGGAGATGCGCTGGCCATCTCCTTTTTTTAAAAAAAAAAAAAACCATGTGCGCTTGGGCCGGATTTCGAACCGGCGACCTTCGTAGTACATGCAAAACGCTCTAACCGACTGAAGTATCCAGAGGTTCCGGTTAAAAGAGCGATTAGTAGATATCATTCTATAGGTGTTGAGGTTTGAAAGCTGTCTTTACTACGCCTTCAATTGCATTGAAACTAGTCTTACTACAGTATAGTCTCAAATCTGATCGTTGACGCTTCCGTGTGTGTGACAAGGGAGATACAGAATGCTTGTTGCTTTGACGTATTGTAGTTATAAACGTTAACGATATGAATAGTTTAGTGTGTCCCGTTTCAGGTACCAGGTGACGTGTCAGGTATCAGGTATCAGTTGCTCTTCGGGGGCGACCGATATATATAAATCCACTATGTTAAATCAAGGTCTGTACGTGGCCCTCTGCCCAGAGTGCTATTATTTTTTCCAAAAGACACGTTAGTATGTTCAAAACAGTACAAATTACCTGTTCCCTACTGATTCAAAAAAACGACGTAGATGACGAGAATCGGTTGTTTTTTCAAAGTAGGGATACGTACGTCATTTTTACGACTGGGTCCCCGAAGCCAAAATGTATAAACAAATCATGCCGTGACGTCATTAAAATCTTTATTATCTTTTTTTTTTTTTTTTTTTTTTAAAAAAAGTAAAAATTCCTTTTTAAGATTCAAACTCTGATATGGTTTCTTAATAATTAAATTCAATTGTCCCGATGAATGTGTGAAAAAGATGGGTCCATAAGTCTACAAACTGGAAAAACATAGTCAGCCGGCTCTAAATACCCTTACCGTGGACTTAATGAGCAGACGGATCACCGTTTAGTTACAGCAGGCTTACAGCCACTAGCGCGCGGCTGCGGGGTATGCGTCTCAGAGTACCAACAATAGCAGCAATGGCTGCCTCCGCTTCTTCCACATACTGGGGTGCCGCTTTGCATATACACTAACGGTAGTGATACAAATTAATGATTGTGTTAGGGTGGCAAGTGTATAAAAATAGCTGTTCCTGGATCATTGTGATCAGATGCTCTTTTTTCATAATGCAATGCGCGCTTAGGTGAAAAGAGCGTAGTCATTGAGGCTGGGGTTATTTAAATCACGAACTGTGTTGTCATTTATTCGTTGTGTGGCCATGGTAAGACAAAAATTAACCACCCATAGCACCCAACCACCAAACAACTGATGATTTGGCGGATTGTTGTAATCGGATTGCATTAGGTGTGTTAACAAGCACCCCAAACTGATAATTATTCCGGCCACTCCCCCTTAAAAATGTCAGCGCCCCGCACGGACACGAACTGGTTTGAATGCGTTTCACCCCTTGCTATGGGTTCACCTAACCACTGTTTCAGTTGTAACGGAAAGTGGTGACGATTGAAATGTATGAAGTTAACATTATTCTGAGTTATAAGAATTTATTTAAGTGATATAAAACAAATATTAATTGCCTTAAATCATGTGACGGTTAGTTATGCACACTCAGTGAAAGATGTATGTCCCATTCCACTCTCCGTACCGGCTCGTGGAAGTTAACGGTAAATTTCACTTCGTGATAATTTATTTGTTTTTTTTTTTTACCAAAAAAAAAAACCATCAAACTTATCGTAAGTTAATATTTATTCGTATTATTTACGCTGAATATGAAGATTTATCAACACAATCATTTTGATTTGTTTCCTTTTTACTTCCCAAACGATCCATTTAAACTGAAGAATGTTTTGCTACCGTCAGAAAGAGGTCACTCCTTGGCTTCATGATGGCCACGGCAATTCCAGATATCGAGTTTACATGGGACGAAAACTGCCCACGAAGCGGTAATTTGTGAATTTTGAAAGGTTGACCACATTGTAGCTTCAAAAATGTTCACGTTGAAATTTACACAATGATCACGATTTTCATGTATTTCTTTTTTGTTCGTTATTTTGCCTTCCCAATGCTTTGTTTCGGGGTACAAACAATATTGACATGCAAAAGTTTGATTCTCGTTCCTGTTATGTGCGTCCCGCTACAGTTCTGGGTATGGTCAACTTTGCCCAATTAACCTGGGAGCTAGAACACATTTGTAACACATCTCAGTACAAAAGGTTTGAGTGATTAATATGTGGCCAGCTGACAGACCAACCCCTGAACACACAGCCCCGATTCTGCCCAAAGTGTTGCAAATGGTGCCTTAAGAGAAGGGGCCCAGCAAGATGTACAAGGGTCAAATCTTTAAATTGATTACAATCATGTTGAAAAGACAACCCGTTATTGTGTTAGCCATAAGGATCGGAAGGTGACGTTGTAATTGTACAGACTAAGTTTCCGAGTTTAAGGGCTTTTGAAAAACAACAAATAATCAATTAAAAAGGGTCAATTTCAGTGTACAGGGGTTCAAGATTTTAAAGTTGCTCGATTTGGATTAAAAACATGGTGCAAATTATGGGTGGAGTTCATAGGGTTAAAAAAAGACTAGTTTTTTAACGGTCTTAAATGCTAGTTTCCGCATGTAGGGGGGCACCAGAGAAGGTCGATTCCTTTGCTTCAATGGGGCTTGATTTGTTTCCCTCTACTTTCTTAAGCAAGCATTTGACGGACCAATCAAACGACATTATTTTAATACTATGAGGCTCCACCCATGTCTAAATATATGTGATAGCATCTAACTAAATCATTTGAATCTTTGCAATCCGTTATCGCCGGTCATTCTACCTGGTGTACACAGAAGGTGAGGAATCATGACACAACCATGCGAAAAGTGATAGCCCCATTTCTACCAAAAATGTTACTGCACTAACTGATAAAAAGAAAGCGTAACGTTAAAAGCCCAAAAATCGTATAGTATCAGTGATTGGGTATTGCAACATTATACTCGAGTAATACAAGTTATGTATTACATCAGTAGCTATGGTAGATTTTAGAAGGCCATCACCGCTTAGTTTTGAAGGCAATGTCGCCGAAAATTGGCGCAGATTTCAACAAGACTTTGAAAATTCAAAGTCGCCCATGCTGGAAAGAGCAATGCAGAACATGCATACACGTTGTTAAACATCGCTGGTCCAGAAGCCATTGAGAAAAGGAGAAGTTAGATACAAACCAGCAGTCCTAGGAGAAGATGATCAAGTTCTAACCCTGCTGAATCTAAAGAAAATCAAGAGATTCTGAAAGCAAAATTCGGAGAACTTTGTGCCCCACAACGCAATGTCATAATCGAGAGACATAAATTTAATTCAAGGTTTCAGAAACCGGGGGAACCATTCCAGAGTTTCGCTGCTGAACTGAAAAACATTAGCTCAAAACTGTGAATTTCAGAATATTACCCCTGATGAACTGATTAGAGATAGAATTGTTGGTGGTGTTAATAATGACTACCTAAGAAAATCAATGTTGAAAGAAAGTGATCTTACATTGATAAAAGCAATACAGATGGGTCAACTCAATGAACAGAGTGAAACGCATGCCAAGACATTAAAAGCAGCATCAGCTGGCACGTGAGATGCAACTATCCATGCAATCAACAAGCAAAGACCCCAAAGGAAAGCAAGTGGTAGTAGAAAACCCAAAGTTAATTCAAAATTTGGCATTTTAGTCAGAAGCCTAATCACTTCAAGAATCACTTCAAGAAAATGTGTCGTAGTCGCAAAAGGCAAAAAGTAAAGGCTACAAAAAGGCACAGCAGCTTACATGAAATAGATGTCTATTCAGACGAGGAAACGGAAGAGTACATATCATTGAATGCATCCACTGCACTGGTCCTCCGTTTGGACGAGATGTCATCTACATTCACTTGAAAATCAACGGTCACCTAGTCAATGCCAAGGTCGACTCTGGTGCGAAGTGTAACGCCATGGCTATGTCAGTCGTAAAGAACGTCAACTGTAAAGAACACCTAGATACTCAGTTTAAACCTACTTTACAAGCCTACGGTGGATCAACAATCACAACTAGTGGTATCGCTACGCTTAACTGCATCAGTGACGGAAAAAGTTACGATGTTGAATTTAAAGTTGTCACAGCACCAAATGCAGTACCAATTCTTGGTTGTAGAGATTCCCTGATGATGGGTTTAATCGCTTTCAACAAGAATGTCATCCATGTTGTTGAAGACGCCCCTCCTGAATTTGAGACATACGCTGACCTTTTTGATGGCAAGCTAGAATGCGTTCCCGTCAAACACAGGATGAAGCTAGATCCTAGTGTTCCACCAGTAATAAGACCACCACGTAAAGTTCCAAAACCCATGGAAGATCAAGTGATGAAAGAACTTCAGAGAATGACAGACTTGAAAGTTATCGCACCAATGGAAGAACCTAGAGAATGGGTATCTCATATGGTCGCAACAAGAAAAAAAGGAACTGATGATATCAGATTGTGCATAGATCCGAAAGATCTGAGCACGGCGTTGAAGAGACCACATCATCCTATGCGTACTGTGGAAGAGACTACCATGAACCTTGCTAATGCTACCGTGTTCACCGTGCTTGATGCATCAACTTCCTTTAGCAAGTACCTCTTGATGAACAGTCGTCAAAGTTGACAACCTTGCATACACCACTGGGAAGATATAGATTCTTGAGGATGCCTTCAGGAATCAATAGTGGTTCTGAAGTTTTCCAAAGAACAATGGAAACACTAAATGCAGGCTACCCTTGTGAAATCATAGTAAATGATTTATTAATCGCAGGCAAAGACTTAGCTGAACATGACGCTAAATTTGCAAAAGTACTGAAACATGCACGAGAAGTTGGTTTGAAGCTGAACAAAAACAAATCGTCATGTGAGTGCAACAAAGTCGTAACTGACATTTTTGGCGAAATTGAGTTATTTATATAAAATGAAAAAGTAGATCATTGCACTTAATTTGATATACATTTCAGGTGGCAGTCTCAATTTATTGCAGAGTTATTAAGCTAAATAGGCCTATTTAGGTGTAGATACAACTTTGTTGCACTCAAAATTGAATTTTCCGTGTCGTGCAACAAAGTCGTAACTGGTAGATACGACTTTGTTGCACGACACGGGAAAACTAGTGTGTAGATACGACATTTTATTTCTTGTAAAGCGATGGTTTTTAAAAAGGTGTATAAGTAAAAAATTTCCTAAAATATTTTGTGAAAGAGCAATTTCATTTTTTACCAAATTTATGCTAATTTTGGCACATAAAACCTTAAAACATATAAAAAAAATGTACGTACGACCTTTTACCACTCAATATTACGCCCAGTATTTAATTAATTTACAAAAGTAAATGAATACGCATAATTTAACAAATATTTCAAGTATAAGGCTCAATTTATTGCAGAGATATTAGGCTAATTAGGCCTAATTAGGTGTAGATACGACTTTGTTGCGCTCAAAATTGAATTTCCCGTGTCGTGCAACAAAGTCGTAACTGGTAGATACGACTTTGTTGCACGACACGGGAAATCATGTGTGTAGTTACGCCATTTTAATTAGCCAATTACTTCTTAATTCGTCGACTTAAGTGGGAAATTAAATATTTATAAGATATTTAAAAATACAATTTTTATCGTGTGTAAGAATTATTTTCATTTAAAAAGTCACAAAAGAATGAAACACAAAAATGCTTCTCCTGTAAAATCATGAAAATGCAGATACGACTTTGTTGCACTCACATGACGAAATGTAAATTCAGACAAAACCAAGTACCGTATGTTGGTCACCTGATAAATGACAGAGGAATCAAACCCAACCCAGAGCGAGTTTCAGCCATTCAAGAAATACCAGCACTCCAAGGAAGAGCAGATCTCCAACGCTTCCTTGTTATGGTGAATTATGTGTCGAAGTTCATTGACAACTTCAGCGAGATATCAGCACCGTTAAGACAACTGCTTCACAAAGAAGTACCTTTCACCTGGCAGCCAGAGCATCAGAAAGCCTTTGATGAACTAAAGCAAAAGATCATCAGCCCAGCAGTGCTTGCATTTTATGATGTAAGCAAGCCGCTGCCAGTATGGTCTAGGTTGTGCGTGCATCCAAGATGGACGTCCGACAGCCTTGCGTCACGTACTCTGACTGAGAATCAAAGGAACTACGCTCAAATAGAAAAGGAGCTTCTCGCTATTACATTTGCATGTCGCAAATTTTCACCAGTACATCTATGGAAAACGCATAACAATTTAAACAGATCATCAGCCGTTAGTTACCTTCATGAAAAAGTCGCTCTGCAAGGCTCCATCACGTCTTCAGAAAATGATGCTCCAACTGCAAACATATATGACTTTGAGTTACACTATAAGAGAGGTGCAGAATTGTACTTGGCTGACACCTTGTCAAGAGCACCTAGTACCAGTATTGAGAAATCTAACTTCGCGTATGAAGTCATGGAAGTTTCCAGTCACCGATTCATAGACAACAGGAAGGAACAGTTGAAACAAGAAACTGCAAAAGAGCCTGTAACGCAGAAGCTAGTGGATACCGTGCACCGCGGATGGCCCAAGACACAGCCATCGTGTCCACCTGAATTAAGCAGCTATTTCCCATTTCGCGATGAAATCCTAGCAGATGATGGAATCCTCATGAAAGGAGAGAAAGTGATAGTTCCAAAATCACTGCATCAAGAATACTGTCAGATCGTACACAAAGGACACATGGGTGTAGAGGCAACGAAACGTAGAGCACGCAGTCTTGTCTACTGGCCCAACATGAACAGTGACCTGGAAAGACACGTCATTGAGTGCACAATATGCAGCGCACTCAAGAACCATTTGCAACAAGAACCCTTACTACTTCACAAGATTCCAGACTTACCTTGGTCAATAGTGGCAACCGACCTGTTTGAGTGGGACAGCAAGCAACCAAGCATTATGTCGTGATAGTCGATTCATACAGTGGATGGTATGAAATCAACTACCTGCAAGATATGAAATCAGAGAATGTCATAACAAAACTCAAAAGAAGCTTCGCTTCACATTGAAGTCCGCAGGTGTTGATCAGTGATAATGATGAACAGTTTTCATCAGCCCAATTCCAACAATTTGCCGAAGAGCGGAACTTTCACCATGTGACCAGCAGTCCGGAATTTCCCTAGTCAAACGGTTTAGCAGAAAATGCGGTAAAGCAGGCAAAATTACTGCTAGAGCGAATCAAAAGAGAAGGATCGGACATCTACTTCAATCTGCTAAATGTCAGAAATACACCAAGAGATCCAGTTTTAGGTTCGCCAGCTCAAAGACTCCTCTCAACAACCACGAGGATACCACTATATACCAATGAGAAACTATTAAAACCAAGAGTCATCCATCCAAAGACCGACAACACCAACTTGCCAAGGAAAGAAACCAACAGAAAAACTCTTATGACAAACATGCCAAAGTGTTGAAACCATTAATGGTGAATCAACCTGTTAGGATCCAGACAAAACATGGATTTGATCGCACTGGCATTGTCAAACAAGTTGGACCTCAACCAATAGCCAGTGAAGGACATGGACTAAGAAGAAACAGAAGACATCTTCTTCCAGTACCTGAAGTGTATGTTCGCACATAGATTTTTTTTACATTAGTACATAAATCCTTCTACCATGCCAACTGGAGATTGTGACTCCTTAAAATACATTTAAAAAAAGTGCTTTAATTTAGTTGCCGTCCAAAGTTAGGATCGCGCTTTAATATTAGGTGGCGCGTTCATATAATTGCAACTAATTAATCTTACATGTATATGGTCAGGAATGATTTGTTACACTGAAACCAAATAGCGGGGTTTGGCATAAAATCTGTCATACAAACTTAAATATCAGACGTACAACTTAGTTATCGCAGAGAAAAGTATTTTAAAATATGCTCTATCAAACATTTAAAATCGTGTAAATATAGTACCCCAAATCTGGAATTAAAAAAAAAAAAAAAAAAAAAAATTCCCACAATAAAATAATAAAAATCATGTAAAAAAATCACTGTTTTTTGGCATAAAAATTTAAATATCATACGTACAACTTAGTTTTCGCAGAGATAAGATGTGCTCTTTCTACCACACATTTAAAATCTCGTAAATTTAGTCCTCAAAATCCTGAATTTTACATGTATAAAATCCTGTTAGAATTCGCCTTGCTTAAAGCGGCACTGGCACATTTTCACAAAATATGAAATTTCTTCAATTTGCTCTCGAATGATAGTCTAGGCCATTGGAAGAATAGAGATACATTTTACACATAAAAATAACTACTCAAAAACAGATAGGGACGTTAATAAGAGGTTAAAGACATCCAGGTAATTCGTAGACTAACTTTTAAATTTTCCATAAAGTAATCAACAAAATGTCTATTACATGAATATTATAGACTCGTACTCATTGATATTAAAACCACAAAGGTCACAGACCGGTTAAACAGGGTACACTCATAGAAAAATGCAACAGGCTGTTGCATTAAATTGATTGAGTTGAGTTGCAATAGCTTAATTGAGTTGAGTTAATATAAGAGAAAGTAATGTTTACTTGGCTGAGTTGAGTTGGGGTTACTAGTTGATATCTTGAATTGACTCGGCGCGGGCGCAGGCGCAGACGCGGGCGCAGGCATACAAATGTGGGATTCTCAGGATTATATGGTAGGCCGTTGCGTCTAAAAAACATGTTTTTATGGGGCATTGCCTGAAACCCAAATCGGCCATTTCTGTCCAAATTAGTTAAAATAATGATTTGTAAACAAAAGTGGACACTTTGGAAGGTTCCCGGAAGGTTAAACGCCATTTCCGTCGTCTGCTGAATTAATGTCGCCGGCGACATTAATTATAAAATCGTTCTGTTTACCCATAAGGACGCTGATTTGGTCTTAATCATTTCAGGTGAAAGATAATGTATATAAATGCTTTACAACCATGCAAAAATATCTATTTTGAAAAATCTTGAGGGCGCACTATTTTTCAAATGTGCCAGTGTCTCTTTAAACTAAAATAATGCAATAAATCTATGAATACAGTTGTAAGTTGTTAACAAAAAGAGATGTGGGCACCCTAAATGGTCTAAAACGAAAAGAATTTTTCCAAATGTTATATGCAACATGTTGCAAATTTTCAGTCTATAAAGGGAAATAAACCCGGGGGCGCAAAACTCGAGAGTTTTCCCGGTTCCTGTTCCTTAACACTTTTGACCGGTGTGAAAGTAATCATAGTCCGGCAGGTATCATAGTCCGGGCTCCATATACAATGGAATAAAGCGTGAAACTAATGTTGCGTGAAGAGTCAACTGAATCGATTGCCCAATTGTTCATCATTGTTCCCGGACTGTGAGCCCGGAGGATTATATCTCCTGCCACACCTGTACATCATTTTGTTATCCGCTTTTGTTGCAAAAGGTGTCTCCAGTGGCGTAACCAGAGGGCTTGTGTCCAAGTTTCAAGTAATGCTAACACAAATCCTATTCAATTTTCACTCTCTTCTCACTTCAGTCATGCAAGTGAATGGGATTTGTATTGAAACTTGGTCCCAAGCTGACTTTGTCTCATTGTGCAAAAACAATTATTAATCGGTTATCCATAACCGCACATGAATAATTACCTATCATTGGAAAGAGGGGATTTGTGGCTCCTTCTCTCCTTAACCGGCGATGTCCTTTGACTATTGGGCAAATAGGAATAGCTGCCTAATCGCTTCGTTTATAGCTGCCTAACTACTTTATACTTATAGTGGGCTATCATTTTCTTTCAGATGTTGGGAAGAGGGCACAGATCTTTTGTGTTTCATGAATAATGGGGGTATAACAACAGATAGGATAGTGTTTATTTTGATTTCAATGCAATCTTGGTCCGTTTAGGGAAGTAAGGTGTATCGGGGGGGGGGGGGGGGGGGGGCATCAAATTTATTATCGTTGAAATAGGAGGGTCGTTATTTTAGTGACGCCGAATTTTCCTAATTTTGTGACCCGCCCTTTCAAAAGGAAATAACGGATCTTGTATACATCTGTACTGTATACATGCACAGAGCTTGCTATCAGAATCATTATGTGTTTAAATAACTGAGAATACCGGTGTGAAAGCAGATATAGTCCGGTGGGGAGCCATAGTCCGGGGCTCCATAGACGATAACGGAATAAAGCGTGAAACTAATGTTGCGTAAAGAGTCAACTGAATCGATTGCCCTATTGTCCACCATTGTTCCCGGACTATGAGTACGCCGGACAATGGTTACTTCTACACCGGTGTGGCAGGAGATATTGTCCGCCGGTCTCACGGAAGGTACCACCAAGTTACATCATCGTAGCCCTTACGGAACTCATACGGCATACATGCAAATTTAGCACAAGTAGGTCCTGGGTTGTTTTTCTTCTTCTTCTTCTTTTTGCATGGGGACAATTCACTTGGTATATCTTAAAATAAGTTAATATTCGTTCACAATTTGCAATAAACTACATTATTATTATTATTGCATTCAAAAATATGTCATAATCACGGACCATGTCGGACAACATCCTGGGTACGCCTATGATCATACTCTTGGCATTTCCACCGTAGTGCAAGGGAGACTTTAGGTTAATCGCAGGTGTGACGCCGTATTGCATACAATGCTCTGGCTACTAGACCCTCCCTCGGGTCCACGTACGGTGATGAAAACGCTAAGCGACTGAAATTACACTAGACTCCTCAACCATCGGCGGTCTACTCCCAGTTAGTGTTAATTCCAGGAGCCCTGGGCAATTCACGTTCTGTGGACAAGTTGGTTGTGTAGAGATCAGTGGTTGGTATAATATAGGGCGCGGTATTAGGACCGGCAAGCTGAAAAGTCTTCACGTTTTTAGTTTAGCATCATCTTTTAATCAAGTGCGCTCTCAGAGACAGATCCGAGACTTGGGGACAGTCTATCTGGCTACTGACTTCATATCTTTTTAGGCATATTTGTCTCAGTAGATGCTATCTTAGTACATAACACGTTCATACAATGGGATTTGGTGAAGAATACCACTCATGACCTCTGTGTAAACGAATTTCAGAGTAGGCAGAAAGTAGAGTGCCATTGTCATCCAAGTACTGCACCCTTGACATACATGATGGCCAACGTTCCATCTCAGCATTGTTTAACACGCCCCAAAACCTTTATGGTGATAAACCCCATTTGTTGAACAATAAAGTACCGTTGGCACAAAAAGTATCTCGGCATGTTTTTCGATGAGTATTGTGCCAAAGTCCGATAATTTTGAAAGTTTTCAAGATATACATTTTATGGCCTAGGTCTTGCTCTTTCATTTAACACCTCACTTGTAGAAAAAGGTGCACAAATGGCTGAGATAGAACGCATGAAAGACATAAAACCCCAAAACCAAAAGTTACAGTTTTTGGAGTTTCCAATAGAGGTCTTTCACCTCACTTATGCATAACCTATAACAAAAGGTGTTTTAGTCGTAGTATTCCTCATTCAGATCAATTTAATACCCGACCTCAAAGTACTTGTGCTATTCAAAGTGTGACCCATACTTTTATACATGCGTGTCGTTGTTTAGATTTAGAAGTCTCCAGAAATTTGGAATGGACTTTGCCATTCCCGGCAAGATGGCCGCTAATCCAAAAGGCGGAAGACCTCTATGGGCACTGCATTGTACTGCGACATGAACACGCTGATCGCAATCAATATTGCAAGTATGCTTTCCCGCTCATTCAGTCGGAAACCCTCTTTGTATAAAATCAATACCATTGAAAAATCCAAAAACTGCAACTTTTTTGTTTAGGGGTTTCAGGCCTTTCAGGCGTTCTATCGCAGTCATTTTGCACACTGTTTTTACAAATAAGGTGTTAAATGAAGGCAAGACCTAGGCAACAAAAATGTATATTCGAAATCTTTCAAAATGATCGGACTTGGGCACAATGCTGATCGAAAACATGCCGAGATACGTTTGTGCCAACTGTAGATCAATCAATGGGAAAATATTGTCCATTATAACAATTAATTTTGTTTTACCTCCAGGATCATGTGGTCATTTGCACAGGAATCTTACGTATGGTGAAAAATATAACCTGTCTTCATATTTATATCCATCAACCATTTTTGTACCTTTTGAGTGCACATGGACAATTCAAACACCCACTGATACCAGGGTACAGTTATTGTTTTCTGACTTTCGTCTGTGGGGAGATGATTCATTTGCAGTTGGGAGTGGTTTTAACTCGGAAGACCTGGAAACGCAGCTTCTGTTACGAAAAGGTAGTGTGACACCACTTAATGTCCGAGCTGCAGAAAACCAGATGTGGATATCTTTTACGACCGATGGAAGTTACAATGAGAAACGTTCTTTCTGGTAGAACTGGTTGTTTTTGAGCAAAGTAAGAACTGAATAAAGCGTTAGTGACAATTAGAATAGAGAATGTGCCAAAACAGGAACTACGAAACAATGTCATTAAATAAAAGTAAATTGGTTAAACTGTAGGATATAAGTTTTAATCGAAACAGACACACAAACTTAAAGGGACATAATGGCATGAAAAAAATGATATAATGAAAATGACTCTTACTGAAATCACTTCCACGAGTTTGAAAACAATTTGGATGTTTACATTCTGTAAAAACAGTAAAAACAGGAAGAGTAATTCCAGGGGAGGTGACAGTTTGTGGCAATTGCTGGAACAAGGATGCTGACAGCATTTACCAAACTTGAAATGCATGTTGTCATCAGCTCACAGACCATTGCTATTGTATGTGCTAATCCCGGCTAATCCATCTTTCACTTGCCAGATCAACATCTTACAAGCCTAAAGTACAATGCCTGAATCCCGGTCTGAATGCTTTTGAATTGTGTCACAAAACATACTAGATACACTGTAAATTCTGTCAGGGATGTGAACACCTTGCTTTTCTG
The DNA here is from genome assembly GCA_023653785.1 of Ophioderma brevispina. NCBI lineage: Eukaryota > Metazoa > Echinodermata > Ophiuroidea > Amphilepidida > Ophiodermatidae > Ophioderma > Ophioderma brevispina. The sequence goes on from JAMKCH010021065.1 coordinate 23,849, forward strand.
TTCCCGAAACTGCCACAAACTGATACCCCCCCGAACTCTTCATCCAAAACTTCATCTAAACATCCAAATTGTTTTCAAACTCGTGGAAGTGATTTCAGTAAGGGTCCTTTTCATTATGTCAATTTTTTCATGCCATTATGTCCCTTTAAATCAGGATATCCGAAACCTCGCGAATTTTGACAACTCAGAAAGAAGACCTATAAGAATTAATGTAACATATTTTGTATCACTTACATTCTTTGACTAGAATACTGTTCTGCAGATGATTTTCTGTGTCAAGATGGAGAGTGTATATTTAATACATCTGTATGTGATGCCTTCCCTGACTGTATGGATTATAGCGATGAAATTAATTGCCGTATGTAGTCAAAAAGATTTCAATAGTGATAGCATTATAATTCAAATAAGTAGTAATACGTTACTGTGATTCAAATAAGTCGTAATATTTTAAAACTTGTCACAAGAAAGAATATTGCTTTTATACAGTGTAAGATATTGGGCCTTTGGACTCGCCCATTTGAGACACGAAACAACTGGACTACATGTATATTGGTCTCAGAAGGTAAACTTGCCGGTCATGCACTGTAAAACGGAAACACGTTTATATTGTTATTGGGTTTCTGGCGAAGTGCGTATGTTGCATATTAAGTTAATACAATTTTACTTAATTTCCTACAATCTTGGAAATTATTATTGGAACATTGCAGTTGTAACAGATTGTAACATTATTACACCTAAAACATGGAATACTTTGTCCTTCCAACTTGAACTCCGAGCCGGGGGCACTCCCATTTTGGAAGTGATACGTACGTATGTAAGGCTGTTAAGACCCCCCTTCAACATATCGCTGAAGAAATGCTATTTTGCGTGCTGTAATTAAAGAGACATGAGGAAATTTCCAGAAAGAAGCGCCCCCATTTTTGGTCGAACCCTGTTTTTTTGCATATTTGGAATGCTTACCAATGTATTAGATCACACCTGAAGTGAATTAACCGAATACGCCGTCTTTATGTAATAAGGTGATGATTTAGTACTTTCTGTCGTGCACGACAGAAAGTCAAAGCATGGTTTTCTATGGGAACGATTGCGATAGCAGGCAAGTTGAAAACAAGGTTTACGGTTTTCTTTTGTACTTGTTTGTTCAATAAACCTTCGAAACGTTCTCGGTAGGTGGTCTAGGACCGATCCAGTGAACATTGAGAGAAATTTGTATCCTCAAAAAATCTCCTCCTGTCACTTTAAATTGTATCACGTTTGATACATTACACTCTGCTTCTTTCCACGTTAGATCCACCATATGCAATATGCTTAGAAAGTAATATAGGATTGGTCTTTTGCAAATATTTTACAACATAAAAGATTGGAATATTTCAAATTATAACATCTTAACCATGTTAACTTATTCAGCTCAATGTGGCGATGACGTATTCATGTGTCATACTGGACTTTGCGTGGATACAGCTTTTCTGTGTAATGGAATCAATGACTGTGGAGATTTCTCTGACGAAACACACTGTGGTATGAAGTACAATTTCGAACAAGAACTTCCGTTCGTACTAATCATTTACGATGGGACATTAAAAAAGTACCCTGAATTAGACAACGCTAAACAATCGGAAATATTGTTTTCATTGAAATGATTTTGTTATAATTTCAACATTTCACTTTTTCAGCTCCTTGTAAGCATTTCAGCTTGGACATTTCTGATGGTGCTGAATTCGAGCTTTCATCACCAGGTTACCCAAAGGAAATTGTAAAAAACATAGCCTGTTTTTGGCTAATACATGCTTCAAATGTATCACGCATTGCAGTAGAATTTTACGAATCCTCGATTGTTACAAGTACGTTGAAATTCGGAGACGGATTGAATCCATCAAATGAGTCGAGTATACTTTTGTACAGGAAAACATCGTCAAGTGTGCCGGCAATGATTACATCATATTATGAAAATATGTGGATCACCTTTGAGAACTATTGGTACTATTATCTATACATTGGTTTTCAACTCAAGATTTTTCAATTCCGCAATATCGGTAGGTCACCAACATTCCCGTCGGTTATTGGTCGAGCTACTGTTTTTAACCAGGTAGTCGGTTTTGCTTTCTGTATACGGATGCACATTAAAATACACGCCGTTAGGTGAAGAAAATCAACGTCCAGTGGGAAATCGGGCGATTTACTGAGTAAAGAATAAATTAGACGGTGTTTTACCACACAGAATGTAGTCACATTTGCCATGGATGAGCACTCCCACTTTCTACGTCCTCATCACTCGTACAAATCATCTGACAAATAAAGTACTGTATAAATGTATTAGTTTCGGGAAGCGCTGAATAATAAACGAATAAACAAACATCAGTGACAACCTTTCGAATTTAAAAAAATGCTGAAGTATTTTCCTAATTTGTGGTAGAAAACATGCCACATCTTTAATTAAAAAGGGTTTATAACAATTCTTGCCATTATCACTTGATTTTTACATCATTGAGACTCTACTAAGTCCACTTAATTTCACAAAAGCATAGATATACCCCGTCATAATGTTTGACAGTGATTTGTACGCCGTGCATTTATACGGGGAATCCGTGGACAGAGTGCAAAACTGACTAATTGATTTTAAACACTATAACTCGGGCTATACCTAACCATTTGGGATGGTTATTGCACGAAACTTAAGCTAATAAAATGAGCTTTGTGCTGATGTCACACATATTCACACGGCCTGTTTTAAAGAGGTGAAATTATGGGCGCAATCGTGGTCCAGTTTTTGATTAACTCTGTACAGTCATGACAGTAGGTGCTCAAAATGTTATAGTATCTGGTATACGGCTTGAGATTTGAGGCTATAGCCTACCAGATACAGCCTCCTGTTGAAATCAAAGACACAACTTGACAAAAACCCAAACTAAGCCTACTTATGTTGATTAACATTAAACATACTTTATTTACCAAAGAACGTCTGTCCAAGACGTTCAGGACCAGCAGCTTATCCAGGGATGATCAGCGACAACGATTGTGTATCGCTAGTTTTGGATAAACTGCATTGGAATCATCACTGCATAAAAACGGAAAGACGGCGTTTTGGGCTTATTCACTTCATGTGTGATCTAATACATTGATAAGCATTACAAATATGTAAAAACACAGGGGTTAAAAATGGGGGGGGGGGGTTCTGTCTGTTAATATCCTCGTGCCTCTTTACATTTTCAGAATGTAATTCAGATGAATTTCGTTGTCAATCTGGACTTGAATGTGTCCCTGACTATTCCGTGTGCGACGGTAATCTTGACTGCACAGATTTGACGGATGAGTTTGGATGCGGTACGTTATCTTTTGAAAGGACAATAAAAAGCCATAGAACAGATAATAGTTTATTCAGGTCGATTTTACAAGTTAGGCTTAATTTTCTTTTCAGTTTAATCGCTAACTTTGATTCTTGCAGGGCCGTGTTCCGACTACAACTTTCACTGCAAAAAATATAACTCCTGTTATGACCGAAACAGAATATGCGATGGTTTTCCCGATTGCGGTCAGACAATGGATGAAATGAACTGCTGTAAGTTATAATAAAAGTGTTTTATATCTTATAAACTCAGCGAAGTAAAACAATCCACTGTTATATCCACTGTTATAAGGAGAAATATGTCTTAAGTGTTAAAGTCTGACTCAGAGATTTCGAAATTTTATTTTTTTGTGTAATAATGAAAAAAATAGTCTACTAGAACTAAAGATAGTAACCTAAAATCCGCAATTCCGAAATTTGAGATGAATCGGATTTTTCGTTTTGATGCAGTAAATATTTATGTGTAGTATTACGTCCCATAGGATACTGTGTATAACAAAAATTCCGGATCCGGAATTTTATAACAAAGTTGTGATTTTCCATATGAAGGAATTCGATTTAAGCTTAGCAATTTCACAAAGTGATTAGTATATGGACAAGCATTATGTATATACATGCCAAAAACACGATTTTGTTTGGAAACTGAGGGCGCCCTCCTCAGGAAATCTCTGAGTCGGCCTTTAAGGATAATAATGGAGAGGAGAGATACTATCAGATGATAAGGAAATAGTGGACAGATTGAAAGAAAACTCCGAAGAACATGCGCAACCAATCCAATCCTACGGAAACGAGTTGCTATCCTCTGATACTAATTTCATTGCTTAAAAATGAATAAAGTAGCAGGAAATTATGAAAACTCAGTAGAATAGATCAAAGCAGCTGGTGATGAAGTCATTTTGTAATCATCCACAAATTGTGCAGCAAGATTTGGAAGTCTGGGTAATGGGGGAAGGCGGTCATCATGCCCATATTCAAAAAGGGCAGGACGGACTGTGGAAATTGCAGGGACATAGTTCCTTAAGTCTTGGCTAGCTGGAAAGTTGTTTTGTTCCATCATTTAAAAACTCATCCAGAAGAAAACTGAAGAAATCTTTTCAGAATCCGAGGCAGGATTCAGGACTGGCAGACTGCGGATCAACTGCTTTCCCTCCGTCGACTAGCAAAGAAACACAATGCGATTGAGAGACCACTTTACTGCTTTTATATTGACTACCAAAAAGCCTTTGATACTGTCTGCCATGAAGGGCCCCTGCTAGAACTCCTCTTTCAACATCCTCCTAAAGGCAATAGTAAGTTGGCATCAAGTCCAAACCATCAATAACCTGATTTGCAAACAACATTGTACTACTTGCCCCGTCTGAAAGAGATCAAACAAAGTCCAAGAATGGAGCAAAGAAATTGGACTCGCCATTAACATTGTGAAAACTCAGTTCCAGGTCATCAATCGTGACAGAGACAACCAGAAGATCAACATTCAACTCGACAACTACATTCTGGAATAAGTTAATTCTTTTGTTTACCTGGGTGGAAATAATTACCAGCCAGCCATCAACCGAAGGCGACATAAAGAGGAGAATCGGCCTAGCCATAGGAATTATGCAGAAACGGGACCTAATATGGAAATCAAAGGAAATTTTTACCCATACCAAACTGGAGCTCGACAGAGTCCTTGTCCTCTCCATAGCCACCTATCGTGTCGAAACATGAATACTGAAACAGAGAGATGAACAGCGAATCCATTTCTTCGAGGTGACCTGCCTCCGAAAAATCCTTGGAGTGACAAAACGAGATAAGATTAAAATACAGACTTTAGAAAGGGCCTCGATTTCCATACCACCATAATGCATCAACAGAATCAATTCCAAACAGCTCACCTATTTCGGTCATTAAAAGGATGCCTCCATATAGATATCCAAAAATAACCTTGCAAGGCATCATCCCTAGTAAACGTCCTCAAAGAAGACACCCCATGCTACCTGGACATCATTAAGACCAACTGCAAGACCTTGAGAATCAATTTAGTCGTTGAAGCTGAGCGCATAGCTTGTGATAGAGCTAAATGGAGACTCCTGGTGGCTGGGCAGCTATCTCCAGAACCATTTATGAAGTCTTGATTATTTTGAGAGGACATCTTAACCTGAACTGAAGAAGAATTGAATGACGTTGAAGATGACTAGCAATGGCTATTACTCGTTGGTCACTTGTTGGTAATTGCACACGTACACATTGATTTGGAATCATGTATCATGGTTTATGTATCATAAGCTTTATTCGTTATTTGTATTTTCATTTTGGGTTTAACAGTGTGGAAGAGCAAATGTAGCACAAATGGAGCACAATATGGGGCCTTATGCTTGAATCCAACTTCACCTTCACAATTAACCCTCCGTAAAATGAAATAGTTTTCTTTGTCTTCAATTAACAGGGCCTTGTGAAAATTCTGTCTACCGACTTTCACCTAATGAATCAACGATACTGACTTTATCAAAATATCTACAGAAGTACATACACACATGCACCTATGTTGTCATTGCACGCCGAAATAGAGACATCATCGTTGAGTTTAAGCGATTCCAAATTGAAGGCGATCGCTTTATTTACGGACCTGGCGAATATTATTATTATTATGGAAACCGACTTCATGGAAGCGTAGCCCCTTGGCTCACTCATTTTCAAAGTGATAGATTTTTCATTGAATACTACTCTAGGACTACGTCAAAGCACAAAGATATTGAGTTGTATATAAGAGAGTATACACCTTCCGGTACCACCGGTACGTTAGTTATTTTTTTGTGGATATTCTTCATAAAATATTTAAATCAATTGTTTTTGTGGGCGTGTGAGTGTGAAGATGTACTGATCCGCCATTTACGCCTGTGCGCGTGTAAGAATTTAATAACAAGTGTACATTTTCGGATAAAATGTTTACAGATCAATGTGCTTTTGATGGTAAATACAAGTGCAAGTACGGTGAACAATGTATAGACCAGGATTTAGTATGCAATGGACGCCAAGATTGTATGGATTCATCCGATGAAATGGGTTGTGGTAAGGTTCTATGGTATTATAAAAGATGATGCATTAGTTCTAACACCTAACACTGTGTCGGAAATATCTCTCACATATATATCCCTAACGTCCCTTAACTGCATTTAAATGCACTTTTGAAAAAACATCGCGGAGCGGACCCCTGCCTTGGGTTTCGGGGATGTTGCCCCATCTAGATCTAACAAGAGGGGTGACGCTACCCCTTTTTGGGGGTGATCGTCAGATTTTCTTCTCGGAACGTTAGGGCTATAGATGTGAGAGAAATATGATGGCAGCTCGAACGTAGCATTATCAATCGCAAAAGAACTTTGCTGTGGATGGGACTTGAATCCACATGCTCGTGGTGTAACTGTCACCTTTATTGTGCTTATAAAGGTGAAAGATACATCATTTGCTTGATAAAACACAAACTAAATTATGTACATCCCAAATATAGCAGCTAATTCTTGATTTGTTGAGAAATATAGAGAAATATGAGTTTCTAATTCATGTGGGGTATGGTGAGTCCATGTATGTTCGTGGTATAGCCTCAATGTGTGCTCTTTACCGTATTCACTACTGAAAAGAAAATTAACTTTCGTATATTATGAAACATGATATTGATCTTATTTCATTTTTTTTTCTATTGTTATTGTTTTTTTTTCAGGAGATTGTAGAACCGATCAGTTTACATGTTCCACAGGCGATTGCATTGCAAGCAATAAAATATGTGACGGTTCCCCTGAATGCCCGGGATTTGCAGATGAGATGAATTGCTGTATGTTTGTTACGTTCTAGCTACTGAATTTATTATTTTCACAGGACTTCATATTTCCCTCTGTTTAATGTTTATTTGATATATTTTTATGAAGTTAACACTGGATTGAACCCGCAAAACAAACAGAATGACTCGCAGTCAAATTATTTACCCAATATTAGATGAGACAATTTAACCCAAGACAGCGATGCTACAAATATACGCACACTAGACAAAAGTATTGCAACATGAAAGAAAAAAAAAATCATCAATCACAAAATGATTTGAAATTGTACCATCGGTTCTTAACCACGTATGGCACATTGAATGCCAAAGTTGCGTTTGTCAAACAGATGTTATTCCCCAGAATCCTAGAATGTGAGAAACATTTAATTTCATTGCCATGTTCTCTAAATATGAATGATTAAGAGAGCTGGCAATAGATAAATTGCCGATTGCGCCCCAGAAGGTATACAGACACAGGAACGCCACAAATGACTCCAAAATAACCGGTGAATGAATTGTACGGGTTTGTTATGATTTACTCCATTAAATGTTTACACGAGAAAAGCGTAGTGCTTGTGTGGACCGGAAACGAGATAAAGTCAATGGAAGACAGAGGTCTTTAAAAAAATCGGAAAATTTTAAGACATCCGCAATGCAATGATATTTTGAATTGAATGATAAATCACGTGGTTCGTGCAAATCATGTCTGAATACGTATTCACATTCCATGACAAACAGTATAATGTCAACGGTGGGATTAAAAAGTTCTTTTCACGTTATCACGTGACCACTTTCTTGTCATTCAATTTCCTGAGTCCAACAGTGATGGACTTGCTGTCATCTTCCATCGACGTTATTTCGTTTCCGATCCACACAAGCACTACATTTTTCTCGCGTAAACATTTAGAGTAAACCATAACAAACCCGTACAATTCATTTACCGGTTATTTTGGAGTCATTTGAGGCGTTCATTTGTCTGCATTCCTTCTGGGGTGCAATTTATCTCCAGCTCTTTTAATCCTCCATTTAGAGAACATGGCAATCACATCAAATGTTTCTCACGCTCTGGGATTCTGAGGAATAACATCTGTTTGCAAAACGCAACTTTGACATTCAGTGCGTCATATGTGGTTAAGCTCCAATATATTGTAATGAGATAATTTGGTACTTTTCAAATTGAATGAATTTCTTCAAAACTTAGGCTGAATATCTTCATACAGTGTGAGTCAAAAATAAACATACATTCAGAATAAAAATAATTGAAATAGTTAGGAATAAGTTTTGTTCAATTGCTTGCTTTGGTTATAAAGAGGGATAAACGGGCTTTCAGAAACGTTTATTTGGTGTCATTTGGGCTTTGGAGGAAGAAGTTATGCCTATTTTACTGAGAGACTTAAAAATCATGTTTGGTCGATTTTGACCCAAACAAAGATGCATCGCTTACATAGAGTAGCATGGTCTTCAGTAGTGATTTGAGTAAAAACATTTAACACCAAATTATTGTTAAACAATGGAAGGGATTAGAATAATTGAAGGATTATAAAAAATAATATCCTGGAGATAAAAGAAAATGCTGAGTTAAAAAAAATCAATTTCCTAAATAAGAAAGTCAAGAGAGCTGGTGTAAGACCACAGTTCGGTTCAGCAAGATTTCATGGTTTTAACCTACAAGGAAACTTGGGAAAAAGTGAAACCATAGAAGGATTGAAAACAAAACAGTGCGATATTGAATTTTAAGTTTTAATTACAATTTATTTACAGAAAACTTCAACTTTAGTTCTTCTTGCAATTTATGGATGCTGAGTATACTGTATTTGTGCAAAATAATTACCTTAGAGATGTAAAACAAAAATCTCTGAGCATTATGTTCATGAACTGAGACGTTGATATGGAGTGATTTTCAATAACCGGCTCTTTATGATTGAACAATGGTATTTTATTTTGTTGAAGAGATTTTACTTATAATTATATTACACGGTAGATCATTTTATTTAAACCGATATGTTTTTGTCGAGAAGAAATCGATACGATCTGAAATTGCATGTGTGCTATTGTCTTTGCTATACTGTGTTATGGTATACGTCTGTGTCAGTCTCTCCGCATTGTATGGCTAAAATCGGCCAAACGGAATTTTTATGTCTCTCCGCGAAATTGCCATAGTTTCTGAACCCAAAGTCCGAAAGACACCAAATAAAATTTTTCTGATAGCCTGTTTATCCCTGTAAACAACCGAAGCAAAGATTCAAGCAAAAATAACGTTTAACTTTTGAAGACAAATTCTTTCCTGGATGTAGGGTTTTTATTGACTCACACTGTAGTTAGATATTTATCCATATCCAAAAGGATCAGATTTGATTCGAGTCATGTCAAACTTAAGTATGCCAGCGTCAGCATACTTTAATTTCAGAACACACCCACCCACAACACGTATACATACAAACTCACTACACACCCACACACCCACACTGGGTTCTTGACAATCTTAAAGCGGGATCAGAGATTTCTCAAGGATAAGCGCCCTCAATTTGACAAATCATGTTTTTGACAATAAATCATGCTTGTTCACACACAATTCACTGTGGAAAAGCTCGTTCAAATCGATGACCTTCATATAGAATCCGAATCCGGATTTGTTTCCTTCAGCGTGTTATGGTATACATAATTCTAAACATACTGCATCAAAACGAAAAATCGATCATCTAATTGAATTGAGCATTAGGTGACTATCGCTAGTTCTAGTCGACTATTTTTAATTAATACACATAAAATACATTTCAATCGCCCGGGGTCAGCCTTTAATACCAGTCATGACCCAAGTTGTAAAATGGATTCCATTGGGACATTTGAAAAAACCCATCCCACGTCTTAAGAACATCTCGGATAAGTTTTCTACAAGGGAAGTATAGATTCCAAAATTTAAAAGTACATTGCATTTAAAATTTCGCAGCACCCTTAGTGCAAAATAGATTCTTCCACGAAGTAAATGGGGTTACAATAAACTATTTTCATTTGGATTGCAACATGTGGAGCCTTGTGGAAACCGAGAAAGACGTTCAACAACGGCCTTCCAGAGAGTTTTTTTCCCACGTTACCCATATGATTACAGAACTGGGTTTGCATTTTGGGTATTCAATTCAATATCAGGATGGATTTCGGATTTATGTGTTGACGATCCAAGGCAAGTTTGAGATCTATAGAAATTATTAATGGTATGGAGTTGAAGTCGGTGATGATTCGATTATTGGTACAATAAGAGAAGCTTCAGGAGCAAAACACATTTCAAAGCCAGTCAGAAAAGATGTGGATTGATGGTGTCACTATATAGAAAAATGATGATGAGGGTATGATTTTGGGGATTACTGTGGGCAAGAAATGCAACAGGTATGTGCTGATGCATAATAACGTACGCTTGTTGCAAATCATGTGCTTTACAAGGACTCACAAATATAGATTACGAGTCTGATTAGTTTCATATATTTCCATCTCATTACCATTAAATTCATGATGGTCAGCATTGGTCAGACCAGAGAATATGATGAGGTGTTTTCCTTGAACTCATGACATTAATTTGGTCGCAACTAACCCATTAACGCTCTGAAGCATGCTCAACACCCGATCTTGGAGATCAGGTGTTGCGCATGCTCCATAGAGTCAATCGTCTACCTGCATCTGTAAAATATGTCATGAGCTTTAGACTATTATGGCCACGGCATGGACACCGTGGATTATACAGTTTCAACGTACATGCACACATTTATGTCTCTACCTCTGGCAGTGAAGTCAGCGCGAAATTTAATGGTCGCACCAGTAACTATGAGCTTGACGCACTGTTCCTGGAACCACCGTAGGTTGCGCAGCACACGACTAGGGTTTTGACGGAACACTCCACTTACTTTCGTAGTAAAATACAAGGTTAATGACCGTATAAAATGCCCCCAGATATCTATGATGTAAGCCAACATTTTGACGATGGAGTATCGCATGGAACGCCTTTTAGAATGGTTCAACAGGATTGGAAACGCTAAAAAACATACGCAACAGCATACAATGAGCCAAAAAGGTGAATTTTATGATTTTATTTAATAGACCCGTGACGTCCGAGAACATCATAGAGCACATCACATGTTAGTCACATGTTTTGATCGCGCGTTCTTTCTTCGTCCGGAAGCATCGTCGTCGAAGCATTCGGATGTCGGAAATGCACCCAAACAAGCTTTTCTCTCAAATTCATACCAAATTTGGACCGATTTGGAGTAATGTTAGATTTTACAATCGAATTCCATTATCGGGCAAGAGTCCAGTATGTACCCCCTCATATATTTACATGCAACAAAATTTAATATTTTAGCTGTTTATTCCGTTTTGATGAACAAGGCCAATATTAAAACTACATTTGTATCATGTATATATATGGGGGGCGGGGGGAAATATGGAACTCTTCCATTTTTCGCCTATACCAAAGTGTAAATTTAAATTGTTTGGCGTTTTTATTTTTTAAACAATTTAGTAGGTAAGGTTTAAGTATTATATTTTCCAACAGTAAAAAATCCGCGTGGCGCAGTTCCCGGTTAAGTCCCGGTCTCGTGATCTGAAACGTTCCCTGCGATGTTGGTTCGACCCCCACACAGAGCGCATTATTTTCTTCATCTTCCAATAATTAATAAAAACAAAAAAACACGCGTTTTTAACCTAATTTTAATTTATTTAATTTTCTCGCAAAATACGTGTTATAGGCCGGATCGGACGTATCAAATAAATACCAGACAAGACTGAAAAAGTATTGTGAACACCGTACCAAAGGGTGGTGAAAGCGGGCGATACACTAAGCAAATATATCATGATGATGTAGATGAAAACATCAAAATCAGTAGGTGAGAGGACGCATTCCCCGTATGGGTAATGCATTCTCCACCACCAGAAGTCCTTCACAACAACAATCATTTTCAGCACAGGAACAAACACAAAATTATGTTGCAACAACCCAAATAACTGTCTAAGAATGTACCAGGACAGTGAAATCCCTTCAGCAGCCTTCAACCCAAACAACCCAAGGGCCCTTGGAAGTTAATTAGAAGTTTCATTATTGATGAGATATCCATGCATGTCGGATTGGTACATGCTATACCCATAATGCCTCCCCCGGATGGCGCCCCGGGGGATGCGCAAACAAATCTATTAATGTACAGGTAGCCCCGTCATTATGGTCAGACGAACACATGACATCTATCTCTATACTCTCTGCCAGAACTGTTCAGAGGTATTTACCGGGCGCCGAGCGTGACGTGCGTCAACACGGAAGTAAAAGCCGATTGGCTTGTTTGAGTAGGTTGGGGGCCTCCCCATGGTCAATCTCGCATGATCCTATACCTAGTCCCCGCACCTTTATGCAGATGCAGCGCGCGCGTTGCCGACCTTTGAACAATTCTTGACACACTGAGTTCAGAAAAAAACTCTGCGATTTAAAGGCGACGGCCGTGTTAAACGCGCGAATAATACGCCATATTCTTGGCGTGCGTTAAAAAGCTCGTCAAGGTTATGACATCACTGCACAACGGGCTATAGACTAGGTATCAAAGGGGGAATTTATCATGGATCTAATCAGACCAAAACCAGTTGTGTACACAATGGCTGCAGGTGACTTTCTCTTTCTCTTGAAAAAACTCGGTGTGTTAATGTATGGCTGCTTTATAATCATAACGACGACAAATGCTGTTAGAAAATATCAATACTCCATGCTTTTGTAATTGGGGCATTGCGCTCTCAGTACTAGAATTGCTCAAATTTGTATCGATGAGAATCAATTATAATTTCATCAGCTGTATTCTGTGCCAAACTATGGACATGCGTAGTTAGCAAAAGTCATGCCTGGTAAACTATCGCCCTGCAATTTTTCATCGTTACAATATGACTATCGTTTGTAATATTATAAAGGAGCCATCATGTTCATAACCATTAAACAGAGAAATTTACCCTTCTTTCAGTTAATTGCCTCCTTTAATTTTTGTTACCAACATGAAGACAAGTTGCCTGAACGAGAGTGTAATGTGATGGTCACGGCATCATGTTCAGATGTCTCGACGACATAAATCTGCGGTAACGTAAAAAATCGTAGGAAGTTTAAGTTGTCTTTAATACAATTATGCAATACAAGCTTGCAATATGAGCGCCTGACCTTTCGAGAGTTTACTGGGGGATGGCCCGATTTAAAGTCTATAAGATTTTCATCTTGATGAATGGCATTCACCCCAAAACCCATCTGTTAACTTTGCGCCCGTATTCAACCCGTTTGATGTGAGAGCTTAAAACGTGATTTACCAATCCCCATAGAGTAACTGTGTAAAATTAAATTGGTCGACCAAAAAGGGACACATTTGCGCATAACATCCAAAACCAAACTCCTCTAGCCCTAAGCTTCACAGCGGTAAATGAGAAAAAAAGTAGCTTTCATCTGGATACCAAAATGTGACCACTTCTGGAAAAATGTGGGTTCCTGGGGACGAGGCCATTACGATCGGGCCATGGACCTTTAAAGTGATCTTTAAAGCGACCTCAAAAAAGTTGATGAGTTTTCATGTCATATTCTGAACCATTAACATTAGAAATCCATGTGGCCAAATTTACGGGCAAATTCGGTCATGTCGTAAGATAATTCGGCAATTTGTACTTTCTGTCCGTATTAAAAAGGGACAGAAAGTAAAGCACGGTGGCCTAGGGACCGTGGGAACAGAGCATTTGCCCATAACACAAACCGCAAGTTCGGGATCAGCTAAAAAGGGTGAACATGTTTTGCTCAATGATATCTAGTGAAACAATGATTAAAATGAAGGTGCTGGGAATCACGATATACACCTTTAACGTCAAAATGTCTTCACAGGATATACTCTTTTACAATAGAAGGTACGCCTCATATCTAAAATACGATATTACCATTGCATCATGCGTAAAAGAGCCTAACATGCGACTAGGAAGGTTTATTCAGACACTGTATTGCCACGTACCCGGAAAAAAAATCCCCAGGGAAATTTCTTAATCTATTATAGAATACTCCAGAAAGTTTCCAAGATGTAAACAGAGCATCATCTTCTAATTGAAGAATCCTCTGCAGCCACATAATCTATCCTACTGGAGGTTTAAAAACCAAGTTGAAGTAGTTAAAGCAGCTCTTGAAGTCACATTGCAATGATTTTGAAGAGATCTTACAGACCAAGACCATGATCTTGAACAGTCCCATATCCAACAGCCAGATGTAAGGAATGGCAAAGTTATGCGAGAACTACAGTATGAAAAGCGTAACCCATAATCAAATCAGAGGTGCACCTCCAAAGAACGTCTTCACAAACGTGTATAATAATTCAAAGACACTTTAAGAAGTAGGCCTACTATCCGGAAGCTAAATCTGCATCTCATAACTTCAAAGTTTCTGATCAGTACCAATAGCACCAGTCCATTACAAGGAAAAAACTCCAAACCCTGGAACACCACCTTCCTCACGCTGTCTCCTTTCCTTAGCATTCACCGCCTCCTTACCTTCATCATTCCTCTCCCTCCTCATCCTCTTCTTGGTTTTTTTCGTCGTCTCTTTCCCGCGTAGTCCTGTAATTCGACACATTTTTCGTCTTCACATCTTCGGTTGACGGTTGCTTTCAAAAGCTTAGTTCAAAAACACGTGGACTGAAAAACATCCTGGCTTTCATATGGAAGCGTAAGCTTTTCCAAGAGCAACTCCTTGAGTTCTACAATAACACTATAATAACCTATGGCATTTTCCATATCATACATCATTCCTATCTCAAAGAAAGCGATCACGGGTGGGTGGGGCGGCGGTGGCTAGCCTGGAAATACAGAGGCCGTCTGCCATAGTATCTAATATGCGCAAAAAAAGGTTATGGACTCACTTTTCTTAACAGTATAACCGATCCACAATCGATCCCCACTCTTCGAAGAAACACAGAATGGCTACCGTAGGAATTGAGCTTAACCCTACGGAAGATTCTGCCACTATACGAAGCCAATCATCGAATGAGGGTCTTAGTAGAGAATCATTTTTTTTTTGCGTTCTCAACAGGCCTTGATAAGGCAATGTGATATTCGGCTAATAATTATGGTCATATCTGAGGAGAGAAGGAAAGAGCCATTGCCTATAAGTATGAGAATCCAATTTGGACCATTTTGACTAAAAACTGATCTTTCTGCGCAAGATCTGAGCACTGTATTCTGAGAGTTGGACTAAGTTGATAATGCCGAATGAAAGGAATACAGAAGCGGGTTCTAAGAGTCTGTGGCAACAGCCTAAGAAAATGATTTACTAATCCACCTGAACATACTGAGTGGGAATATATCAGTTGAAAATTGAGTTGGTTTCGCCTTTCTCGAAAACCTCTCTCCCCCCGTGCTGGTACCGCGCTCGCTTCGCACGTGTACGCGGTGTTCCTCTTTCACGGAATAAACCGAGACTTGACAAAGACAATGAAGGGGTATATCATCCTTCTCTCCGGCGCAATAGACCAGTTAACAGCAATGTGAAACATTTTAGGGTCTGGTATCTGACTAGGTCGGCCTGAATGTTACATGGGCATTGTATCTGTAGAGTTTAATACTATGGGCCATAAAAGATTGGCAGGACATGATGGCAGCAACAAAGAAGTGACGTAGGTGTTAAACGGTTGATAAATGGAACAACAGTACTAATAATGGAAGAACAGCCAAACTGACTTGCTAGTCATATTGATCCGCCTGTATACCGTACGAACGTTCAGAAGGCACCAGCCATAGCCGCCAATCTAGGCGATTTCAATTTTCCATACAGAACGGAGCAAAATGTCTCAGAGCAGCACAAAAGGGAGAAGCTGCCGGGCAATGCTTTTTTCAAGTCTATGACATTTTGTTTTGTGAGTACAAACCAGAAAAGATTTAAGCCTGTTTGAGCCAATCCACCATATCAGTAAGAAATATATGTGGTTATTTGATGTAAAAAACAAAAAGAACAAAATCACACACCACCACCACCAAAAACAACAACACACACACAAGCAAAACTTATATCACACAAATAGAAAAGAAGAAGGAAAGAAAGGAAAACAGACCGCGCTCGCGTACATTCGTATACGCCATATTGACATCAAAATGATACAAGAGGAGCAAAGTGACTGCCTGAAATTCAGAGCGCCCTCACTAATTTGACCAATATAAGGAAGTTGTCGAATTTAAACATCTGGGGTCATATGGACAGATAGTATGAAAGTTTCATGACTACCACGTGAAGTGAAATGTAGATTTATCTGGTCAAGGATTTCTTCGTTTCACGCACGCGAAGCTGCCGGAGATACAGGCTGTACATTATATGATTTTGAATTGTTATGTGCAGATATCGTGCGATCTCAAACCTGACACTTTCCAAAAACGCAACACTAACTTCCTTGACTCCACCAAAATAGCAGCTTTTTAGGTACGGTTTGGATGTTCTGGGGATAATTCATGCGAGCAACGGATCAACCAATATCCATGGTCTTCCAAAATTTTGCTTTTGGAAAAGAAAACTTCTTATCGGTAGGGAATGGACCAGATCCTCGTTGCTTACACACTAGATCAAATGACTCGAACAGGTTTACGATACAATGTATTATTCTTCCGAGACTGTCTGCTATGTGGTAGCTACCGATGTACGCAGAAACTGAGGAACCAGGCCCGAATTTGAAGCTATCTCCAATCCGTGCATGGTGACGGTTATTGATTTTGATATATGATAAAACTTCAGAATTTTTCACGGTAGGCCTTAATTTACTCAGTATATAAGAATGGTTTCGCTTTTTTGGTGTGAGTTGCGACTCGGTTTTTTTACTGAGAGTTTATTAGGACAAATCTCAAATAAGCTGTGCTATTGGCTAAAGTGACAGGAGGAGATTTTTTTAGGATAAGAATTCTCTCAAATTGCAAAGGATCAATTGTAGGACCACCTACCAAGAACGTCCGAAGGTTTATTGGACAAACAAGTACAAAAAAACAGTAAACCTTGCTTTGAACTTGCCTGACTATCGTTCGTAATTGTCCCCATAGACACACCGTGCCCTCTGACTTTCTGCCGCTGCACGCAGAAAGTACTAAGATCATCATATTTTACCTAAAGACGGCAGTATGCGGCTTATTCACTTCAGTGTATCTATACATTGGAAAGCATTCCAAATAGCCAAAAAAATCGGGTTCGAAAAAAATGGGGGCGCGTCTTCTGGGAAATCTCCTCATGCTCTTTAAACCTATAGGAGAGTATTATATATTGAAAATCAGAAACATTTCGTTGATTTTAAACACTTTCAGAACAAAGGTTTGCAGCCTAAGATAAAATTTGGAAAGTTTGGAGGCAGATTTTGTTTTCTAAAAAGGTTTTCCCTGGCGAACTACAATAAAACACTTTTAGGAAGATTATCAAAATCAGCGTTAAATTATAGGGTGCGTTTGAATTTGCTTATGGTTAGTTTTAAATATTTTATGCATTTATAAGTTAAAATACAATCATATACGCGATTGTGATCGTATCATCCTTATGTTGACGAAATAAGTTGGTTATTGAGAGATCACAAATTTTCGTGTTTGTGTTTCCTTACGTTCACACGTCACAGATCATTCCTCTTTGCGTTTTTAGAAAATGATGCATTGTAATATTGAGCTGGTCTGCATTTTTTCATTGTTAAACACTGTGATACTATTAGCATTGACGAAATTTTTGCGGAATCTTTTACGGGTTCTTCATGTTATTAGGTATTTAATGAATTATTCAATTCATTTAATAGATTGTGCAGAAAATGAATTCCTGTGCCCATCGGAGAGAAAATGCATCAATGAATCTAAAGTATGTTCTTTTTACCCTGAATGTTCTGACCTAGCAGATGAATTCGGTTGTGGTGAGTTAAAGTGATATAAATACACTAGCGAAATCAATTTGAATCTTTAAAATGTTATTTTTAAACTGCAGTTGTTTCCTTAACATTTTGTTTTAGTACTGACGTTGAAAAGTTGTGTGAAATCAGTGACATTTTACAAGATAGTTTAAACATTTATCAAGTATCAAACTCACAGCACTCGTATCAAAGATAACAACAAAATGATTTGGATTGTGCACGGTTTCTAAACAAGACTCAATTTCTGTAGGTCTGAATTTTATTTTTCAAACAAAAATATTTTGGCTCGTTCACAACAACGGATTTTGAAATGGGAAGCAGTTCACGTTGCGCCGCGAGATTCAATTGCAAATTTTTCCTTATATTTTCCGGGATTTGCAGTTAGCGGGAACAAGCCGCCAATTTCAGCTAATTTCTGCCCAACGTGGCTTTAGAATCAGGATTTTATTCAATAACAAAACGGTCCATAGTTAAACTACATGCCAACAAATACTATATAGATAAACTCGCTTCATATTACATACTATTCCACTTCAGATATTCAAAACTTGGCATAATTACATTATACACATTATACCCTTCACACCTACTTTGTATTGTGTGCTTTATTCTGTTAACAGGAAATAAAGCACATGGTACAAAATGTTGTACAAATTTGTGATTCTTTAGATTCATGGGTAATTATTGAGCTATTAATTAGCAATAACCTGGCGCATAATGCAAAGCCCTTTTGTTTGGCTAATCCTGTAAATATGTGCGTTATTAGACAAGTCGATTAAGCTTTTTTTAGGTTTTCTCGAAAAAAATAAATTCTAGATGTTGTTAGCTGGGTGTGGCGATTGTAAGGTTATCTGTCGAAGCTACTGTTTTGTCAACTACTGGCCAGTTTAATGCAAACCAAAGTTTGAATGGTCAAAGGATATGTTGATGATATGCATGTGATAGATTGTCATATTAAGAGGTATTTTTTCCAAATGTATGAAGGAATGGCTAGAAAATTAATTTTTGTTTGGGAGAGATTGGCTTCCGTTTATTTATATATTTATTTTGTGCGTATAAATTTGAACACCTTGTATCGACTTATCCATTGACATTCCAAATCATAAAACACAATGACGGAATAGCATTAATCTTCACAGACAACTTGGAGAACATTTTCGGGATTGTTTGTCAGTGTGAATGTACTTTGTTTTCAAATACTATTCTATATAGATAGAGTCAAACGCTAATATTCTTTTAATTTTAAATTTAAGGTATTTGTGCAGAAAATCAGTTACCTTGTGGTGGAACCGGGGGCAACACCGTTTGTTTAAAAAAAGATGATTTCTGTGATTCTATCATAGAATGTAGCCATAGGTACGACGAATTTGATTGCGGTAAGTTGTTAACGGCAGTTATTTATTTTATATCATTGTTATATTACCCTTAGCCTAACTGGGGTTGAACCTCCTCCCTGCAAGGTTTTTCTTCCGTCTCAAAAAAAAAAAAAAAAAAAATCAACGCTTCAATTCATGCCCAAACGGCCTTGGGTTCTTATAGATATAAACAAAAGGAACTGCGATGGTCAGCATAGCGATTTTCTTTTAAAAATCCAGTGTTTGTGCGATTTTCGTCTAAAAATAGAAAGCCGATCTATTTTCAGCAACTATCTTTAACTTAATATCGAGATTATGACGCTATTGTGTTACAAAGAAGAATGTTGGTAGTTATGTGGCATCAATAGAAAAATAGATCAAAGCCATACATTGATACCAAATTTACCACCGTTGACTGTTTCGTTAGCAAATTATAAGGGTTAGACGTGTTACAGAAAAAGTGACGAGTGATAACACTGTTGCATTGCATTATCAAAATGAAGTCTTCACTTGCAAAGCCCATAGTTTCCAAACTGATCCTTCTAATGCCCCGTTATAAACAAAAAATAAAAGTTGTGCTTAAAAATAACTCGATGAGAAAAACTGCCTTTCACAGACGGCGGACTTGTAAGGGAATAGTCAAGTGATTTTTCTAACAGATAATTTATGTTGCATAACTTGCCCGTAGTAGTCCAATTTGGCAATTTCTAATTAGTGTAATTAACAAATTAAAACACTAAGGCTATCGGATTTCGCCATAAATTGAGTGAACCGAATGGGAAATCTTGCGTTACTTCAGTCCTAGCGATGTGATTCTAGATATTAGCTATTCTGTCCCGTTGCTAGTTTTGATAAAATGTTATTGTTGGACATCCCAAAAAGTTGTGGATATATCATGCTTCAATTTTTCAAAAACTACTTATTTTACTATAAAGTTTGTGAGACTTCTTTGTTGTGAAAGTAGTGGGAAGGGGTTCCATAAAATTGTGCTTTATTGTTTTATTGCAATTGTTGTTCTCCTTTTGGCTTATCACTATTAAACAGCTCCCTGCGGCAAAAGTACAATCGACATAACCACACAGCGGTCGTATTTACTTAATTCGCCTGGTTACCCGATAGGAAATCCATATGAACTCTTCTGCTTCTGGTTCGTTGAGGCGCCATCCGCATCTTATATTAAACTGAAATTTCACGCACTCATCTTAGCTACCGGCGATATTCTTCTTTTGGAAGATGAGAATCAATCAGGTTTACAAAATTTTATACGTCTTAACCGTAGAGCACCGGATTATGTTGGCCTATTCAATAATAGAGCGTCAATCAACATGCCACTCAGTCCGGGCAATGTGTTATCAGTAACTGTACAACGATATAACAGGACAGGTAACGGTGAGTTTGACTGTTCATTTCTTCTATAAGGATACAGTACATTCCACTGCTATCTGGACTAGCTCTCATTTATTTGAAGGTATTGAAAGAGCAACAAAGGGACTACACAAGGGCCCAGTTATGTTGCTCAGTTGGATACAAATCAATGATGTTAATAGTTATTAGCTAGTTGGTTAGTTGGTTAGTTAGTTAGTTAGTTAGTTAAACCAAAGTTTTTAAAATCTGGTTTTGTGCCCGCTAAACGGGGGTGGCCGGATACACCTCAAGCTCAGCAATACTGCTGTGTGAGGATTTATTGGAGCAAAAGATAATTGACTGGATGCCCTTCCTGACATCAAATGATAAGAATTATAGTGATTATTTTTGGCACTTGGCCACAAATCTAAATGGTGATGGAATCTCATATAATTTAATCTATTTAAGAACCCAAAGACTGCATTTGTTACCCTTTTAGCACTTCTTCTTCTTATCGTGTCCAAACACTGTGGTTCTCAAATATGATCCAGCCAGAGATGGGTACAACGTCTGGCTGCTTCACTGAATTCCGCAAGGTCCTTGTTTGTGCATTGTTGCTCCAGCAGTGGGCAGACCAAGAGGTGTTCCATTGTCTGTGGTGCTGTACCACAACCACAGGTAGTATCCTGATCTGCTTCCAGATAGCCCCACTTCTGCAAGGAAACCTTAGATCGGCCAGTTCTGGTTCTCAATCTATTGAGGCATCGCCATTCAGCCCATGAGGAGTCAGCGCCAGGTGGGAGATGCTCACCAGGTTCAATACCGATAGATGTTACTTGGTTGATGGCAAGTCTTTCTTTCCACAAGGCGACTCTCTTTACCTTCCTTAGAGACTGTTTCAAGAGGTTGGACTTTGCTTAAGAACTCTCTCTAGATTTAAGGCGGTTGGCAGCAGGTATCTGTCCAGACTAATAAAACCAAATTAAATCATGAACATTAGAATTTGGAATTATATTTTATTTAGTGAGAGAGAGAGAGAGAGAGAGTGAGAGAGAGAGAGAGAGTGAGAGAGAGAGAGTGAGAGAGAGAGAGGAGAGAGAAAAACAGAAAAAACACTAAATTCAAAAAGTCAAACCACCAATTTACAATTTGCAATTTTCTTTAAAAAATTAATATTACATTTTTTTCAGGAAAATTAAAGATAATGATCTGTGCTTTTAGTTGATATCACATATGTTAGATATATGTTACTTAAAAATTAAACAACTTGTTTAAAAGTTCAAGCACCAGTTGTTTATATTTTTAAACAATTTGATTTTTAAACAGGGTTGGACGATGATCAGGGTAAACAGCAGTTGATTATAGATTGCGCATTGATTAAAATGTTTAAAACTTATACAACCTTGTTTAAGATAACATGTTATAACAACAAACTGAACAACGTTGTTCAAAACTTAAACAACAGTATTTTAACAACCGTCTTTTTAAACAGCAAAATTTTAAACAATGTTCTCAGTGTAGATCATGGCTGATGAAAGAGACGGCATGTGTCCACAAAACGTGTTATTCCTCTATGTAATATTGCACAGAACTAGTCAAGGTCTTGAGCCAAGACTTTCAATGAAGAATTCTAGATATTAATTTCGTCAGGCATATAATCTCTCAATTGAAAGTCACCACACAAGACCAGGTTCATGTAAACTATTACATGGGATTCACCCTAAATATGGCCTAAATGGTCCCAAGTACGCACTTTGAACTACTGGAATTTTGTTTTGAGATGCAATTGTAATAAGTACACTACCCGATCGTATTGTATTTATTCGCATGTATAACATGCGAATATATTGTTCTCGTGCTGTTAAGTTTCCTGACTTGGTCCTTCTTATTTCGCATGTATAACATGCGAAATATTGTCTCCGTGTGCTGTTATCTTCTCTTATACTTCGCATGTGTAACATGCGACATATATGGTGCTCGTGCTTTTAGTCTTCTCCTTCCCTCTTAATTCGCATGTTACATGCGAAGAATTGTGCTCGTGCTGTTAAGTCTTCTCCTCCTTCTAGCCTTCGCATGTATACCAACATCGAATATATTGTGCTTAATGCGTTAATTTCTTCTTCGACTTCTCTTATTTCGCAGTATAACTGCCGAATATAGTTGCTCAGTTCTGTTTAAGGTTTCCTTCTTGTCTTCTTCTTCGTCTTCTTCTCCTTCTTCTCTCTTCTTCTCCTCAAGACGCTTGAAAAGAACACTCATACCTCAAGAACCATAAGCATGCCTCGGGCCCAAAACCTGTAGGCCTGATAGCCCCTGGGCCCCTGATGTGCCGTTTCAGTACTCGACCCCAGAGTTCAAAGGTCACGGGCTACAGGGGGCCAAATGTTAAAATCTAAGAACACAAACACCTATAACTAGAGAACCACAGCAGCCTCGGGGCCCAAATTTTGCAGGCTAATAGCCCTTGTCCCCTGATGTGCCTTCTTTGGTATCTCGATCCCAGTGGTCAAAGTTCAAGGGCTACAGGGGGCCCAAACGGTTAAAATTTAGGGGGCCGTACACAATCAAAACCAGAGCAGTCCCCTCAAGAGCCGACCAAATTGGTGTACTGAATAGCCCTTGGCCTCTGATGTGACTGTTTTAAATCTCGATCCAGAGGTCAAAGTTCAGGGCTACAGGGGCAAACATTAAAATGTAGGGGCCACCCTAACTCAAGAACCGAGAAGTCTCCGAAGCCCAAACTTGGTGAACTGATAACCCCTGGGCCTCTGATGTGATAGTGTCGACTAATTTTTTTGGGACTCTCGATCCCAGAGGTCTGTTCAGGGCCACAGGGGCCAATGTTAAAATTAGGGGCCACCCATAACTCAAGAACCACCAGCAGCCTCAGGCCCAAATCTTGCAGGCTGATAGTCCTTGGACCCTGCTGTGCCTTTTGGGTATCATCCTCGATTCCAGAGGTCAAAGTTCAAGGGCCCCAGGGGCCAAACGTAACATGTAGGGGCCACCCATAACTCAAGAACCCCAGCAGCCTCAGAGCTCAAAGTTCTTGGGCTTGCTGATAGCCCCTGGGCCCTGATTTTCCTTGTTCAGTATCTCGCCCCAGAGTCAAAGGTCCGGGCTCGGATGGCCCAAATGTTAAATATACTAACACCGATAACTAGAGAACACAGCAGCCTCAGGGCCCAAATTGTGCAGCTGATAGCCGCTTGGTCCCCTGATGTTCCTTTTTGGTATCTCGATCCCAGTGTCAAAGTTCAGTGCTACAGGGGGCCAAACGTTAAAATTTAGGGGCCGTCCACAACTCAAAAACAAGAGTCTCAAGCCCAAACTTGGTGTACCTGATAGCCCTTGCCTCTGATGTACTGTTTTAAATCTCTATCCCATAGGTTCAAGTTCAGGCTTACAGGGGCCAACATTAAATGTAGGGGCCACCCATAACTCAAGAACAGAGACGTCTCAAGCCCAAACTTGGTGTACTGATAGCCCCTGGTCCTCTGATGTGACTTTTGGGACTCTCGATCCAGAGGTCAATGTTCAAAGTGCCACAGGGTCCAAATGTTAAAATGTAGGGCCACCCATAACTCAGAACCACAGCAGCCTCGATCAGGGCTCAAATCTTGCAGGCTGATAGACCTTGGACCCCTGATGTGCCATTTGGTTATCTCAATCCCAGAGGTCAAAGTTCAGTGCCACATGGGGCCAAACGTTAAAATGTAGGGGCCCACCCCAGAACTCAAGACCCACAACAGCCTCAGAGCTCAAGTTCTTGGGCTTAGCTGATAGCCCCTGGGCCCCTGATTTGCCTTTTTCGGTTCTCGACCCCAGAGGTCAAGGTGCCAGGGCTACAAGGGGGCTCAAATGTTAAAATATAAAGAACACCTATTACTAGAGAACCACAGCAGCCTCAGGGCCAAATTGGCAGGCTGATAGCCGGCTTGGTCCCCTGAGTGCCTTTTTGTATCCGCTCCCATGGTCAAAGTTTATGGGCTACAGGGGGCCAAACGTTAAAATTTATGGGGAGGGGGCCGTCCACAACTCAAAACCAGAGCCGTCTCAATAGCCTAACTTTGGTACTGAAATACCCCTTGGCCGCTATGTGACTTTTTTTGAATCTCGATCCCAGAGGCAAAGTTCAAGGGCTACAAGGGCCAAACATTAAAATGTAGGGCCACCCCATAACTCAAGAACCAGAGAATCTCAGAGCCCAAACTTGGTGGTCTTATAGCCCCTGGTCCTCTGATGCGACCTTTGGGAATCTCGATCCCAGAGGTCAAATTTCAAGGGCCACGGGGCCAAATGTTAAAATGTAGGGCCCCCACATAACCCAAGAACCCCAGCAGCCTCAGGCTCACATCTCTGCAGTCTGATAGTCCTTGGACCCCTGCTTGCCGTTTGGGTTCCCTCGTCCCAGAGGTTAAAGTTCAAGGGCCACAGTGGGCCAAACAGTTACATGTTAGGGGCCAACCCATAACCAAGATCAAGCACTTCAGAGCCCAAAGTTCTTGGCCTTATCCCTTGGGCTCTGATGTGCGTTTTGGAATACCTCGACCCCAGAACTTCAACGTTTCTTCTCATGCCACATGCAATATACCCGTGTTTGCTAAACCAACTTGTGGCGTCTAGTTCTTCTTGTTTCTTCTTCTCTCCTCTCCTCAACCTTGCAACGAACCTCATACTCAGAATCGTAGCAGCCTCGGGGCCAACCTGGTAAGGCTGATATCCCTTGGCCCCCATGTGCCTTTTGGGTACTCGAACCCAGAGGTCAAAGGTCCAGGGCTACAGGGGGCAATGTTTAAATCTATACGGACACTATACCACAAAAACCACAGCAGCCGCAGAGCCCAAATTTTAACAGCTGATAGCCCCTTGGACCTCTGATGTGGCCTTTTTAGTACGTTCGATCCCATATGTCGACGTTCAAGGGTACAGGGGCCAAACGTTAAAATGTAAGGGGCCACACCATAACTCAATAACCACGTCAGTCTCAAGTCTTCAATTCTGCAGGCTGATAGCCCGTTGGACCCCTGATGGTTGCTTTGGGTATCTCGATGCCAGAGGTCAAAGTTTATGGGCTACAGGGGGCCAAACGTTAAATTATAGGGCCACCCGTAACTCAAGATCGGGGAAAGCAGCCTCAAGGCTCAAATCTTGCAGGCTTATAGCTTGGACACCTGATGTGCGTTTTGGGTATCTCTATCCCGCGGTTAAAGTTCAAGGGCTATCAACCTGGAGCCCAAATGCTAAAATGTAGGGGGCCACTCATCACTCCATAACCACACCACAGCCTCATAGCACAAACTTGGTATACTGATCGCTCCTGGGCCTCTGATTCGACTTTTGGAAATCTCGACCACAGAGATCTATCGTCCACAGGCTCCTTGTCACATGCGAATATACCCGTGTTTGCTCTAAACACAACTTGAGTCTATTTATATTCTCCTGCTAAAGGCGCTTACAACAGAACACCATAACTCAAGAACAATAGCAGCCTCGGGGCCCAAACCTGTTAGGATGATAGCCCCGGGGCATATGATGTGCATTTTGGTATCTCGACCCCAGAGGTCAAGGTCAAAGGCTACAGGGGGCCACCAAATGTTAAAAAGAGGGACCATCTAAACCAAGAACCACAGCAGCCTCAGAGCCCAAATTTACAGGCTGATAGCCCTTGGTCCCCTGATGTGGCACTTTGGGTATCTCGATCCCAGATGATAAAAGTCAAGGGGCTACAGGGGGCCAAACATTAAAATATTAAGGGGGGGGACACCCATAACTCAAGAAACCACGGCAGTCTCAGGGCTCAAATCGTGCAGGCTGAGAGCCCTGGAATTCTGATGTGGTTTTTGGGTATCTCTGATCCCAGAGGTCGAAGTTCAGGGGTACAGGGGTACAAACGTTAAAATGTAGGGGGAAACCCATAACTCAAGAACCCAACAGCAGCCTCAAGGCTCAAATCTTGCAGGCTGATTAGTCTGGACCCCTGCTGGTGCCCCCCCTTGGTATCTCGATACCGAGGTCGAGTTCAAAGGACTACAGGGGCCCAAACGTGAAAATGCAAGGGGCCACCCGTAACTCAAGAACGAAAGCACGTCTAAGGGCTCAAAGCTGGGAGAGGGCTATAGCCTGGACCCATGATGTGCGTTTTGGTATCTGATCCAGAGGTTTAAAGTTCAAGGGCACATGGAGCCAAGTGCTAAAATGTAGGGGCCACTCATAACTCAAGAACCACGCAGCCTCAGAGCCCAAAATTGGTGAGCTTATAGCCCGGGGCCTCTGATGCGCCTTTTGGGAATCTCGACCACAGGGATCTAAGGTCCACATGCTCATGTTCAACATGCGAATATACCCGTGTTTGCTAAAAAAACTGTTTTTTTTTTTTCTGGCGCTACTAGTTCTCTTCTGTCTTCTTCTCCTTCTCTCAAGGACGCTGCAACGAAAACATCATAACTCAAGAAATCATAGCAGCCTACGGGGCACAAAACCTGGTCGGCTGATTAGCCTTGGGCCCGATGGCCTTTTGGGATCTCGACCCGGAGGTCAAAGGTCAAGGGCTACAGGGGGCAAAATGTTAAAAAATCTACGGACACATATAACACAAGAACCAAAGCAGCCTCCGAAGCCCAAATTGTACAGGCTGATAGCCCGTGAGACCTCTGAGTGCCTTTAAAGTATCTCGGATTCACAGAGGTCGAAGGTCAAGGGCTACAGGGGGCCAAAGTTAAAATGTAAGGGGCCACCCATAACCTCAAGAACACGGTAGCCTCAAGGCTCAAATCTTGCAGGCACATATAGCCCCTTGACCATGATGTGCATTTTGGTATCTCGTCTCGAACCCAGAAGGTCAAAGGTCACGGGCTACAGGGGGCCAAACGTTAAAATGTACAGGGCCAATTCGATACCGAGGTCACAGTTCAAGAGACTAAAGGGGGGGCCAACATTAAAATATAGGGGGCCAACCCATAACTCAAGAACACAGCAGCTCAGGGCTTAAAGCGTGCCAGGCTAATAGCCAATTGGAACTTTCTGATGTGCCTTTTGGGTATCTCGATCCAAGGTCGAAGAAGTTCAAAGGCTACAGGGGGCCAAACGTTAAAAGGTAGGGGGCCACCCAGACTCAAGAACCACAGCAAGCCTCAGGGCTCATCTTGCACGCTGATAGTCCTTGGACCCCTGATGGCCTTTTGGGTATCTCGATCCCAGCGGTCGAAGTCAAGGACTACAGGGGCCAAACGTTAAAATGTAGGGGGCCACCCGTAAATACAAGAACGAAATCAGTCTCAGGGCTCAAATCTTGGAGGCTTATAGCCTTGGACCCCTGATGTGCGTTTTGGGTATCTCGATCCAGAGTGTAAGTTCAAGGGTCACATGGAGCCAAATGCTAAAAGTAGGGGACCACTCATAACTCAAGAACCAACGCAGCCTCAGAGCCCAAACTTGGTATGCTGATAGCCCCCGGGGCCTCTGATGCGACTTTTGGAATCTCGACCACAGGGATCTAAGGTCCACATGCTCCATGTCACATGCGAATACACCCGTGTTTGCTAAACCCAACTGCTGGCGTCTAGTTTCCTTCTTCCCTTCTTAAGAAGCTTACAACGAACACCATAACTCAAGAACCATAGCAGCCTCGGGCCAAAACCTGGTAGGCTGAAAGCCCCTGGGCCCCTGATGTGCCTTTTGGACATCTCGACCCCAGAGGACAAAGTTCACGGGATACAGGGGGCAAACGTTAAAATGTAGGGTGCCGTCCATAACTCAAGAACCAGAGCAGCCTCAGAGTCCAAACTTGGTGGGCTTATAGCCCCTGAGCCCCTGATGTGCCTTTTTGGTATCTTGATCCCAGAGGTCAAAGTTCAAGGGCTACAGGGGCCAAACGTTAAAATGTAGAGGGCCACCCATAACTCAAGAACAACAGCAGTCTCAGGGCTCAAATCTTGCAGGCTTATAGCCCTTGGACGCCTGATGTGCCTTTTGGGTATCTCGATCTCAGAGGTCAAAGTTCAAGGGCCACAGGGGGCCAAACGTTAAAATGTAGGGGCCACCCATAACTCAAAAACCACAGCAGTCTCAGGGCTCAAATCTTGCAGGCTTATAGCCCTTGGACGCCTGGTGTGCCTTTTGGGTATCGCGATCCCAGAGGTCAAAGTTCAAGGGCCACAGGGGGCCAAACGTTAAAATGTAGGGGCCACCCATAACTCAAGAACCACAGCAGCCTCAGGGCTCAAATCTTGCAAGCTTATAGCCCTTGGACCCCTGATGTGCCTTTTGGGTATCTCGATCCCAGAGGTCGAAGTTCAAGGGCTACAGGGGCCAAACGTTAAAATGTAGGGGCCACCCATAACTCAAGAACCCACAGCAGCCTCAGGGCTCAAATCTTGCAGGCTTATAGCCCTTGGACCCTTGATGTGCGTTTTGGGTATCTCGATCCCAGAGGTTAAAGTTCAAGGGCTACAGGCTGGGAGCCAAATGCTAAAATGTAGGGGCCACTCATAACTCAAGAACCACCGCAGCCTCAGAGCCCAAACTTGGCGACTTTTGGGAATCTCGACCACAGAGATCTAAGGTCCACATGCTCCATGTCACATGCGAATATACCCGTGTTTGCTAAACACAACTGTGGCGTCTAGTTCTACCATTGTTCTTAATCGCATTAGTATTATTTCTCACACCATTTAATTAAAATCTTACACATTTCAAACATTGACTTTTTACTTTCTATATAGATGCTTGCGCATTTTTGTGCCATAACCGGGCTCTTCAGAAGAACTTAGATGTATGCCTCCATGCAGGCATGGTGTGTGACGGTTTGTCAGACTGTTATTTCAAGGAAGATGAAGAAGACTGCGGTATTAGATTTCATTCGTTATTGCAATGAAACAATCAAAATCACGCTACTAGACACAGCCAGCACAGCGTTTAATAAATAAAATTCTCCAACCTAAGTCTCTAAGTTAATATTAAAAAAACGCAGCATGGCGTTAAACAACATCAATGCATTGAGTACACTGTTGCTCGTAAAGTTGGAATAAAAGGTTTTTAACACTTTTTATGGAATGATTATTACAGTGATTTCATGCATCGTAATGTTCAATAGTACTGTTCTAAATGTCAATCAGTAACTAACATCGAATATGGCCACCCATGGCATGAATCATGAATCATCCACAAGGTTGTTTATGAAGTCAATGGGTAGAGCGTCCCACTCATGGGTCAGAGGCTGAGATAACCCCTGTAGTGTTTGAGGAAGATTGTCCCTGTAATTGATGGCTCCGCCTAAGGCATC
This sequence comes from Ophioderma brevispina, assembly GCA_023653785.1. Classification (NCBI taxonomy): domain Eukaryota; kingdom Metazoa; phylum Echinodermata; class Ophiuroidea; order Amphilepidida; family Ophiodermatidae; genus Ophioderma; species Ophioderma brevispina. The sequence goes on from JAMKCH010021065.1 coordinate 53,856, forward strand.
CCAGCATGCTCGATATGGTTCAAATCAGGGAAGCAAGCAGGCCATGGTATCTGCTCCACCCCCTCCCTCTGCCTCAAGAAATTGTCTCACTACAGCGGTCTTGTGAGATAGGCGTGACAATGTCGTCTTGCAGCTGAAAATTGTTTACATATACCCTTCTTGCATGTGGCAGACAGTGGTTTTCCAGAATCTCCAGGTACAAGAAGACGGCGTTCATGTTTCTATCTGGCACCACCAGTGATGTTTTTCCTCCATAATGAATACCGGCCAATACCATCACTGAGCCGCCACCACCTTGAGTCGATTCCTAAATACAGTCATCGTAGAGGTTCTCATCATGTAATCGACGAACCCTTTGTCTTCCATCTTGATGGTCAAGGAAGTAGCGGCTCTCGCCAATAAACACAACATTTCGCCAGTAGCTGAGCTGTAATCTTCTGTGCTCCCTAGCCCAGCGAAGTCGATCAACTCTGTGGTGAACGGTTGGGCGTGGACATTTGGTCATTCATCTTGCTCGGTAACCATGTTGAAGCAATCTCCGATTTACAGTTTGGAGGGAAACGTTGATTCCATAGTGTCTTCTCCACAAACGACGAAGACGGTTCGTTGGCATTTTCCGGGCTCTACGGCACATATTAAGCAGTTTGCGATCATCTCATCTGGTAGTCAATCGTGATCGTCCTGAAGACATTCGTGACCTCAAATTACCAACCTCTCGATGATGTCTGAGGATCTTACAGTCCGTACTCTGCGATATCCCGAGGAAATCAGCGAATCTGGCTTATTTGCACCCTTTCCGTCGGAGTTCAAGTACTCTTCGGCGTATTGACAATGCCGTTGGACGAGGCATGGCCTAGGGAACCTCTGTGTCAGTTTTTGTTGTAAAGGAAACAACCAACTCTGAAAAAATGGGCTCCTTGCACAGCGGCTTGGAGCAGGGAAAAAGAACAAACAACAGACGTCTGACATTTTATAGCGCCCAACAAAAAGCATTGTTACGTAATTCAAAATTATGCATGGATTCACTTCATCTGGGTAGTGGGGACTCATCATGCAATCAATCACCAACTCTAATATGATTACTGAGGTGTTCAAATAGAAATACGTTTTAAGATTGGGTCTGAAAAAAATATTCCAACTTTATGAACAACAGTGTATCACTTTCTGATTGCGAGATTTAGATATTATTGTTTTTATCAGTCCACTGAATCCAGTTAACATTGTTATTTCACATTTGTGTTAGAAAAAAATTTCGATCAACACAGGCCACTTCTAAAGCAGCCATTGACTTTGCCACAAATGGGTACTGAGTCTATTTCCAAATTTAATACAAAATGACATATTTCAAAACAATACAATCTTAGCACGATATCTTTTGGTTTGTTAATTTGAAAAACAATAGACTATATTCCCATTCGCAAATCTCAAAAAGTTTGAAAATCTGTGTAACAGTAACTGTTAAAACTGGACAAAAAATGTTAGAGAGATTACCAATTCGGTTGAATTCTATCAGCCACGTGGAGTTAAAGGGTACCACATGGGAATTGACAGTGACTCAGCAAATTGGTGACACCCCTCCGGCGCCGCCATTGGAAAGCATTTTAGTTTTCGAAACAAAAATTTGAACAGTTAGAGTGTACACCTTTTAGTTTATTTCAGGTCTTGACGTAACACACGTTGACTGAAAGTCAGTTACTGATGAAATTAACTGCGTCCCTTGTACAGAATGGTTGAAAATTACGCGTTCGAGACTCTGTTCTGCCATCTTCATACGTCACCAGACTTAGTCGAACTGGTTGCTGTGTGCCCACTGCATTATGGGACCGTTGTTATGTCCCTGTGCTGTCGAAGCTCTACAATATTCCCAACCGCGTAAGCTCAAGACAGAGCGTGGTGAACGAACTTGGAAATTGATTAAGGGAATCGGCAGACTGTGGCAGTCAGAGGCCTGGTACCACCCGATTACCAGCCTGGTCCCCACCACTCACTCCATCAAACCTGAGATTTTTGTATCCTTTGAAGCCTTGTTTGTTTTTCATTTCATCTACAAAATATTTTGGCTGAACTCTATGCCATTATGATGCTTTAATCATAAATATGGCTTGCTTACGGCTACCGAAAGGCTATTGACTTTTGTACACAAAATTACTGCTCACGTGAAAATGATATAATATAGGTATCCCTATTGATGTAAAGCTTTCTATAAAAATATCCCTATCTGAAATGATTAAGATGAGAATTATTTCTGTGGTGCAAAAATCGTGAAATGCCTAATTTCCTGTTGGTGCAAATAGGAAATTCAGCTATTGAAATCAAATCATATAAAATCGTCTGTTGTTTTCACTTTTAAGAACTTTCTGTAGCCAATTAAAAGGTAAGAAATCCATTGAGTGTCTTATCTGTATGAAACAACAACTTATGACAGTAAATACGGATGCCTTACACCTGTAAGGTATGTTAGTGATGGCCTTTCGTATGAAACACAGAAAACTAATCCGGTGGGGCACCTTTAACTCCAGGAATATCATTTTTAACGGTCCCATGTATTTGTGTGAAGAGTGGCAATCAGCAGAACCCCACTGGACTACACACAGATGTCATGATGCTTGTAAAACTGTAACAAACCAAACACAATGAAAGAGCGATTATATACCATTTTAATTTAGTCGGTAAATTAGTTCTATAGGTTAGAATTGGGACTATATTTTATAATGATTACTACAGTAATAGTCCAGTTGATGCAATATAGCACCAAACAGAACATTATAATCATTAAACAACCCTATTGGAATGAATATATATTTTCCATGATCTCTATCTAGGTGAATGCGGCCCAACAAATACCTTCTTTACGGAAACTGCGAAAAGAAACCTAACATCCATATCATATCCGTCTAACTATCCAAGTGACGTTTCTTGTCAATGGATGGCAACAGCCTCTTCAACAAACCGAGTGCTGCTTGAGATTATAGACTTTGAAACGGAAAGGGGATTCGACCATCTAACTATCGGATTGGGCAATGATTTTTCCAATACAAGATCGATCATTGCAAAGCTCTCCGGTACTGTCCTGATAAAGCGTTTGTTTTCTCCCGGTGAACACATGTGGATAACCTTCTCAAGTGATAGTACAGGTGCCCGCCCAGGGTTCTTCGTAACTATTTCAGAACTATTTGATACAGGTACATGAAAATACCCACGTACTCGTCGTAGATAATAGCAATATAAAGCACTTAAAGGCTGACTCAGATATTTTCGGATGAGGGCGCCCTCAATTTTCAAACAAATCGTGTTTTATGTATATACATAATGCTTGTCCATGTACGAATCCCTGTGTGAAATAACTAAGCTCATATCGAAGCCCTTCATATATAAAATCAAAACTTTGTTATAAAATTCCGGATCCGGAATTTTTGTTATACACAGTATCCTATGGCACTGTTATGCTTACATAAATGCTTACTCCATGAAAACGAAAACTCCGATTCATCTCAAACTTTGGAAATGGGCATTTTATGTGACTATCTTTAGTTCTAATTGACTATTTTTAATTAATACACAAAAATATATTATTTAGAAATCTCTGAGTCGGCCTTTAAGCGCACTATCAGTAATTTGCTAGATCAGAAAATTGAAAAAAAAATCTTAAAAAATCAGATTTTTGCATGTTTGTTACAAGTATAGGTATCCTAACTTACGCTTCAAATGATAAGGCCAAAAGCAACCTGATAATGATAAAATCGGATATTTGTAAGTGTACAACAGATTCAAATCTTTGAACACTGCTGTTTCCTTCTTTTTCTGTCATATTTTCAGGTGGCACGGATAACTTATGACCCTTCTACAGACTAATCCTTCACTTTTATTAAAAAGCTATTCCTGCCAGATTTAAATATTTTTCTCTTTTTGGTGGATCCCTGATCGTGTCTTTAATTAGTTCACATGCCATCCATCTAAAGTATCATCACAGTTTTGAAATGACTGGTCTTGACATTGATTGACTGTAGAACACGAGGCCCTGTGAAACTCCAAGTACAAGGACGGTCAATCCAGACTCCTTTCCTTCTATTTAATAAAGGGATACGTAGTCGTCATGGGAGATAATAAAAAAAATATGGAAATGCATTTTTAGCTTATAAATCAAAGATACGTATGTACAATTCCATTACACTACTTTAATGTAGGAACAAAAACACCAAATAGTGAAAAAAATGAAGTATTGAGGATATTTGTCATACCGTCTCCCGCAAATAGACATACAGCAATGACGTCTGAAAATTCTACACCAAACAGCTGATTGTGGTTTACACCAGTACAGAATAAATAAAGATCAATAATATTTGTGTTTGAGGTCAAACTGTACAGGACATGGTGCGCAATATTACACTTATAAATCTGGAATATTCACACGGAAAGGCTTTTTCGATCGCAAGTCGGAATTTTGATACGCACGTATAGAAATTACATAATTATATAAAAAGTGCTGCCATGTCTTTAATACACGGATTTCTAGCCAACCACTAGCAGGTTATGTTAGCACATCCTTGCCACTGAATGATGCCAGTCACCAAAATACCAAAACACGAATTTTTACGATTTGTTTCGATGTTTCGGATCAGCAAATCAGTGAAGTATGAACGGACCTTTATCGATAAATAATTACAGATTTTTGTAATAAAATCGGGCGTTCGCGATCTAATTATTCGCCCACTTATACACAGAGAAGTTGGATTTGCTTTTTCAAGTTTCTTGTCAACTCTCTTTACCTTTCGGATCAAAATGTAAAATTGGTGCCACTTTTAAGACAGGTTTTTTTCATTTGAGAGCAAATGCAGAATATTTTTGTGTCCCCATGTCTCGCTTGTTGCTTTAATATTTAGAGTAATGTCTGGTTGTTAAGTGGCTTTCTTTCTTACTATCTATTTTCACGTTCTTGTGTAATCGTTGAACAAATTACTAGTGATGAAGAGATTTGGAGCGACAATGGCTTCTGCTGTAGCTACTTCTGCAGAATGTAATGGTTTTAACGATTGCTTAGACAACTCCGACGAGTAGGATTGGTAGGTACAGTGGAAATGATATACCGTTGAAACTAGAAGAGAAAAATTAACCCTAAAGTGATAAGCCGCAACTGTTGAATACACTTGATATTCTTTTGTACAGAGTGTCAAAACCATGACCCTGATGTCGCCATTTTGAATGTTTAATAACATATATCTAAGATATTTGGTATCATCGGCAAAGCCTATTTCATTATCTTTAATTTGCTGCAAAGATGTCTGTTCCTGATTTATCAACTCCTCCAGAAACTGCTCATGTATCAAGTTACTATGATTGCTATGAGTGATATGACGTAACACGTTGAAGTTCACGAAATGCAAATATAATTGATGTGGTTGTGTCACGGCCGACAAAGATCAGCATTCAATATTTGGTTGGTGATGACATCATTAGTGACCTATTGATTTTTTCAGAGAGTAATAGAAATTCCAGGTGACTGGTGTCTGTTCATGGCACTGACTGCAAATCATAGTTTCACTATGATGTCACTGGTAGTGTATTTTTTTTTGGCCCGTTTATTGAATGACATGCCCCATAAGATTTGGACTAGGTTTATCATCTCATTTCCTGGGATCTTTACGAGGGCATCGTGGTAATGTTACTGAATTTTGTGGGTTTAAATATCGTCACATTTATTCTTCAGGACATGGATTTGGCTTCGTTGAACGCCCGTTCTTTTAATGTGGAATCAGTGGACAAGAGCGCAAAACCGACTACTGATTCAACGACTGTAACTCAGTCCATACCTAACTAACGTGAATGATCTTTCGCAGGACATGAAAGATAGTGACTAGTTTCAGAAGATACTACATTATGTTAGATATATGTTACTTTAAAATCCAAAATGCAGACCAATCATGTCACTATTTTTTACTCACCCATTCTATTCACGCAGTAAATAACATGAGAAACAGGTAAGGCCTGCCCCCACTGCAAATGATGTTGTTTTTTTTTGGTGACCTCGCCTAAGTATACCCTAAAAACTGAGAGAAATGGCAAGATCTGGTTGCAAATCATGGTTGCTATCATATTAAGTATAAAAATCTGTAGGAATATCAAAAGGTTGTCTGATATGTTTCTTTTTGATCCGACAAACCATTTTCAACCGTATTTTTACAGGGAACACCTGACTGAAACAGTGCTGTGCCCTCCAGGGTCCACGGTGCATTCTAGTCTGTCACGGTCCCGTAGCTCGAAAATTTTGGGGATACTACCTAGTTTTTTGATTTATTTTGGGGTGGGGGTAGGGTATTATGACTACAGAGAATGTGCTTTAAGGTCTGAGATGTTCCATTGAGGAGAATTACGTTTTCATCTCGCCCATTTTGTATCAGAAATGAATGGGGACCCAGTATTTTAGTGGTGTGAAACCTATACGAGCTCTGTATAGTCAGCCCTAGGCCAAAATAATTGTGTGACCTCCCCCTGACCTCGGTAATTCAATTTGATCTTGTCAACTATTTTCAAAACACTGGTGATTCTGAAGCGTCTCCCCTGGCCTAGTGTTGTCTGTGCCAAGGCGGGGGGGGGGGGGGGGGGGGCAGCACAGCTGAACTGCTCGAAAGGCAATTCAAGGTAAGTGTGAATGGAGCTGTAAAACATTTTAGGCTGATTGAAGATTTTGAAGCGAATGTAAAATGACCAAGTCTAAGCTAAGTCTAAGGTGCAAAATTCAGCAGTCTGGCTTGCGCAATGTATTAGCCGATTAAATAGCCACAATATGGATAAAAGATAGGCCATGTCAACTTTTGTGATGTACCTGTCGGGTTTTACCAATGATGGCAGCTCTTCTTTTATCCAGAAAGGGAAGCTTTTTTGATACATGTTAAATTGAAAGTGTTTGTCAGCTATAATAGGACTTTGGTGTGACATGCTTACAAGCACCCCCCCGAGTAAACCCCCTCCCCGAGTAAACCCCCTCCCCGAGTAAGCCCCTCCCCGAGTAAGCCCCTCCGTTCACTTCTCAAAGGCCAGGTGCTATAAGGAGCAAAGAGTAAGTTATTTTATTTCTGATATATGCTTTAAAGCAATGGAAAACAGAAATAGTGTTTTTGGTGAGTCCTATCTAAGAAATCTTCAGTAGATAGCAGAATATGGATATTTTAGAACAATACTATTTTGTTGCTCACTTAATTAAAAAAAAAATATCTCATGAATGATCACAACATGTGAAGGGGGTTTCAAATAGTCAAGAAATGCATTAATTTACAAATCTGAGGTCTCTATAGGATTCACACCAGTAAATAACATGAGAAACAGGTAAGTCCAACCACCACTGCAAATGAGGTGTTTTTTTTTGTGACCCTCGCCTAAGTATACCCTAAAAACTGAGAGAAATGGCAAGATCTGGGTTGCAAATCATGGTTGCTATCAATATTAAGTATAAAATCGGTAGGAATATCAAAAAAAAGGTTGTAATTGATATGTTATTTTGATTCGACAAACCAATTTTAACCGTATTCTTACAGGGAACACCTGACTGAAAAAGTGCTGTGACCTCCAGGGTCCACGGTGCATTCTAGTCTGTCACGGTCCCGTAGCTCGAAAATTTTGGGGATACTACCTAGTTTTTTGATTTATTTTGGGGTGGGGGTAGGGTATTATGACTACAGAGAATGTGCTTTAAGGTCTGAGATGTTCCATTGAGGAGAATTACGTTTTCATCTCGCCCATTTTGTATCAGAAATGAATGGGGACCCAGTATTTAGTGGTGTGAAACCTATACGAGCTCTGTATAGTCAGCCCTAGGCCAAAATAATTGTGTGACCTCCCCCTGACCTCGGTAATTCAATTTGATCTTGTCAACTATTTTTCAAAACACTGGTGATTCTGAAGCGTCTCCCCTGGCCTAGTGTTGTCTGTGCCAAGGCGGGGGGGGGGGGGGGGGGGGCAGCACAGCTGAACTGCTCGAAAGGCAATTCAAGGTAAGTGTGAATGGATCGTAAAACCTCTAGGCCTGATTGAAGATTTTAAGCGAATGTAAAATGACAAATCTAAGCTTAGTCTAAGTGCAAAAGCTTCATCAGTCTGGCTTGCGCAAATGTAGTACCCCCCCGATTAAATAGCCACCATTGGAATAAAAGAATAGGTCATGTCAACTTTTGTGATGTATCCTGCCGGTTTTTACCAATATGGCAGCTCTCGTTTATCTCGAAGTTAAGCTTTTTTGATACATGTTAATTGAAGTTTTTGTCAGTTATAATAGTACTTTGGTGTGGACATGCCTTACAAGCACCCCCCCGAGTAATAATCCCCCTCCCCGAGTAAAACCCCTCGCCGAGTAAACCCCTCCCCGAGTAAGCCCCCTCCTTTCACTTCTCAGAGGCCAGGTGCTATACAGGAGCCAAGCGTAAGTTATTTTATTTCTGATATATGCTTTAAACAATGGATCCAACAGACAAATAGTGTTTTTGGTGATCCTATCTAAGAAATCTTTCAGTCGATAGCAGAATATGGATATTTTTGAACACTACTATTTTGTTGCTCACTTAATTAAAAAAACTATCTCTGAATGATCACAACATGTTAAGGGGGTTTCAAATAGTCAAGAATCATAATTTACAAAGCTGAAGTCTCTATAGGATTCACACCATTAAATAACATGAGACACAGGTAAGTCCACCCCCACTGCAAAGAGGTGTGTTTTTTTTTGTGACCCTCGCCTAAGTAACCCTAAAAACTGAGAGAATGGCGAGATCTGGTTGGGCAAAACCTGGTTGCTATCAATATTAATTAAAAATCTGTAGGATATCAAAAAAAGGTTGTCATTGATTATGTTATTTTGATCCGACAACCAATTTTAACCGTATTCTTACAGTGAACACCTGACTGAAAAAGTTCTGTGAATCCAGGGTCACGTGCATGCTAGTCTTCACGGTCCATATCATCGAAAATTTTGGGGATAACGACCCTAGATTGATATGATTGATTGGGTAGGAGATATGATGATCTTCAGCAGAATGTTAGCTTTAGGGTCTGAGATGTTCCATTGAGGGGAAAATTACGTTTTCATCTCGCCCATTTGTACAGGAACAAATGGAACAAGTATTAGGTGTGCAACCTTATAAGTAGACCTAGAAAAGCATAAAAAAGCGATGAAACGGGAAGAGGATGTTTACATCGTATCGTAGTCCTTCAATTATCCGAATGATATAATTGTTTTTGTTTAAATTTTATGTGGAGTGATATTAAAACAAGCATTCTAAAAGATTTGATGAATAAAATTAACAGATTTTCCTTATGTATTATATTGAAAAAAGGCCTTGTGCGATTATTGAAAATTAATATTGATAGGGCTTGTACGGCTTTTTTGTTTAAAAAAAATGAAAGTCCATTCAAACTTCGTAATATTTATGGTACTGTTAAATACCCGTAATGTTTACTAATAAAAAAATCCGATTCATTTAAACTTTGAATTCAGAATTTTAAGACTATCCTTTAGTTCTATTTGACTATTGTTAATAAATACACAAAAAGTTATTTCGGAATCTGTGACTCAGCCTACCCATTTAACTGTGGTTATAATAATAATACATAATTATTTTATAGCGCCTACAGAGAACACATCGCCTTACCACAAAATAAATATGAATGAATATACACCGTAACATACGACATAATAAGGAAAACTAACCAATCCAAAGTTAGCACAATTTTAATTAAGGAAATAATTATGTTTTCAGGGGCCGCTTAAAGGCACACCAATTTCCTGATTCCAGCCCCTTCTGTTTGATTCATTGTTCATTAGATATCCTTAGAAAAGCTTATTCACACTTTTTAGCTGATCCCGACTTTGGCGGTTTGTGTTTATGACATGAGCGTTTCCCACTGTCCCAAGGCCACTGTGTCTAAATTTCTGTCCGTACGGACAAAAAATTGCGCGAATTACTTACAGACTTACACGGCCGATTTGCACGTAAGATTTGTCACATGGATTACTAATGTTAACGGTTCAAGTTGATATAAAATCTCACTTTTTTTTAGGTAATCGGGGGACGAGGTTGTAGATAATGAAATGCTCCTTTAAAGACATGAGCTGTCCCAAAGTCAATACCTTGGTACACATGAATAACCGCCTTGTAACATCAGAAGCAGACCGTAGCCTTCGTCGTGTACAACAGAACTACTGTCCAACACAGAATGCACGGTTGATAATGCTGCCCGATAATTCGCACGTTCAAATTTATCGGTGCTAATGTAATGATCACCCGAGTCATATTACTAAATTATGTAGTCAACAGTGCGAGTTGTCAAATTATTCAACATTTGTCAACCTTTTTGAATTAACGTAACCTGGAAGGTCCAGTTTAACACAGTATACTCTCTTTTCATAGCGTGTAATTCGTAACTGACCCGCGCTAATGAATCGGGTGTAGGGGTTTCCCCCCGAGATGATGTCGATGTCAGAATAAATTTAAACCGACATTCGATATTTACCAGCATGCCAACACGGTACTATATGTCCATCTCCTTGCTCGGTAGAGAACGTTCCTTAAATATTTCCAAAACAAGTCTTGTTAAAAACGTAAACTGTCAGAACTTATGTAAAAAGCAACATTTTTCGTGTTCTATCACTCCAAGTAAGGCTCAGTATGGAAATGATGAATCTGAAAGGGGCAAGGATTAAAATTGTACAATACTCCCATCAGAATGAAAAGAAACATATGAACCATATATTATGAACCACAAAGTGCACAGCACGTCGTTTTTGTTTAGTATCCTGTATAAACCAAATTCCGGATAAATTTGTGTTTTTTAAACTCATTTCTTGTCCCGGTGCTTACACGTGTGATAGACCCACTCGTAATTCCTGCTCCAATGCGTGCTGATGGAATATGTTTGCGATGGGAAGCGATTGCCCAACTGGTGATGATGACGACAGTGATGGTATGTGACCAAAACCTCAACACGAAAACTATTAGTGGGTATCACAAAAAAGTGATAGTTGACAGGTCATATGCAGGTACATGCTTTATGCCCAAAACAAAAAATTCAAAAAAACATCCATATCCCTACAAATAATCAAAGTTATAGATTTTCACCAAACTAAACATAGGACATCGCCGGATAAGGAATGAAGGACGCCCTCTATAGTTTTTTCACGAGAAAGGACAACTTGAAACGTTTTGCTCTAAAGCGCCTTGCTTAAAGTTTTCCTTTTGCTAGTTTTCAAAAAACCCACTTTACATACATTCCCAAAAGTCAGTTTTAATGTAAGTTAAATACAGGCTTCAAAATGGGATTTCCATATTGACCCCCCCCCCCCAAGACCACAATGCCGCTTGCAGAATGTGCTCTAATCTTATTTAGGCAACATCTATATGAGTGATTCCTGGTTCTTGGGGGGCGGGATGCCGCATTTTTGCCTTTTTGTTTTCTGGTTACCGGAACACTAATGGAATTGCCAAAAAAACCAACAACATCTTTTCCATACAAACCTACCACATCACCAGGCGTAAGGATGGCTAATCTACCAAGGGCTCTGTTCAGTTGCCTTGGATGAGCACATGTTAACACCCGCTGACCATGCCTGTCCTGAGTATCATCAATCATACTAAAATACATGGGGTGGTAATTTGTTCAAACAATTGGTGATGAAAGCTATTGAACTGCGTCATGGGAATTGCGATTTTATAGCCTTGTTCAAGGTGCTCTACCACTTCATTTACTCAGTTCACACGTCTGATATAAATGTCATAAGTGGAGCTATCCTCCTCCTAAAAATGGCAAGAATTCACTTATTAAACACCTAATTTAGGTCTACCAATTCCCCCTGGCCTATGTTCCATGCTTCCACATCCCCCCCCGCGAGATTCCATAAGTTCAATACGTTCAACTCAGGCAGGGCGCCTTGTACAGTCTGTCAGACATTTTCTGCTATGCAAAATTTTATAGAGTTTTATAGAAACGCGGAAGATTAAAACCACAAAGCAAATGGATCAAGGCTGTCGCGCTGAGTAGCACAACCCCCGCACCTTACCACAACAGTGTTTGGGTTTATGTCTAACTAGGAACCTAGATGCGAGGAACCTGGATCCAGCCAGTGTTGACAACAGACCACCAAGCAGTGTACGCATTTTTTTTTATTTTGATTATATAACTTTCTCTAGACAGGGTAAAGCCCCAAAAACACAATGTGTCAAAAAATACCGTTGTTGGTTCTTGGCAGACAGCCTTGATCAAGCTACGATTTTATTGCTCATATGTGGATGTATTTCAACTTGTTTCATGCATATAAACCGCGGTCATGGCCATTTTGTTGTAATTCAGAGTGTCTTGGTGTAAAACGGTTATATAATCCAAATCTTAGCGCATAGCTAATAGCTATTTGGGTATTAATATAAAGGTCTGCCTCATGTAGACTTCTTTATCGCTACTACCAGCACAAACAGGTCGATGTAAGCTTCACTTACAAGCTCCATACAGGGCAGCTATGCAACCAATCTTTCCTGTTTCTTATAAAGGTATAAATGTTCATTGAAATGGAGGCGTGCTCTAAGCTTTGCTTTTTCCAGAGAGCATGCCCCTGAAGTTTCTCAATTTTTTCTCATTTTTCCTTGATACAGTGTATTTTTTGGGGATGGCGCTGAAACACCTTGACTCACATGATGAAGTTGTTGTAAAACACCAACTCGAACTTGATGGTGAAATATAACTATGATGATTATGAGAGCCTCCTTCTCTCCGTTCCTGCGATGTCCTTTCATCAAGAATTACTGAACGTCGGGTAATATTTTATGCTAGGAATTTTCACCACAATAAACCTTGGTCACAGATTTATATAACATGTGCATTGATTCTAAACTGGTTCAATGATTTCCATTCATCCTCTAGCCCACTCTGCTCAAATCAGTAATGTATTGTGAATGTCATTGCCCTAGTGAGTGCTGCAGTGTAATTGCAGGTAAATTTGGAAAACAAATCAGAAGCTAGCTTTCGATTTAGTGCAAATTACAGAATATTCAACTTCTAATGATTTTAAAGTATGTGGATTTGATTGCGATAAATATATGCTTGAATGGCCTCAATATATTTCTTGCAGACCCCACTTACGCTACAGGGAGGGTGTATTGTAGTACCCAAGCATACTTCCATTAAGAACGAAAACAGAGCTGAGTACCTTGTTAAAGCATAATACCACACCAACGAAACGGCGGCCAAGTCTCATGCAAAGAAGCAACCTCTCATGATCCCCAAGATGTACCAATAGAATATAAAAATAATAAAGAAATAGTAATATACTACTAGACATGGTAAATCCAGGGAAAAACCCATTTTGTCGGAAACTTTTCTCAACGGTTTTATGTCCCTTAATCCATACTCTTCAAATATCTTGGGGGCGGCCAAATCAAATGGCCGCCAAAATTACCTTAATTAGATATAAGTATTTGGAACATTTAATTGCCAGGTTTCCAGTGGTTTCTGCCAATCTTAAGCTATACACTTCGATTTCAACTGATAGCACCACCCATGATGTGATCTCAAATCCTAAGAGACGGCCAAAAATCCAAAATCGGGCCAAATTCCTCAATTCGAACTATATTGTCTCTTAGAGTTCCTTTAACAACCTTTTCTTGCTGGATATGTTATTCTGAACCTCGAGATTCAGTGGTTGAGCTAGGGCCACCTAAAATTAGTCTTAAATCAAAGATTGCCGCAAAACGGCCACCAAAAGTACCTTAATTAGGGGTATAGTGTGCTGGAGCTTTCCATTGCAATATTTTTCAGTATACCTCGTTCTAAACTTATATCTTCAAATTCAGCAAGAACACCAACCCAAATGTAGTCTCAAATCCAAGATGGGGCCTAAATCCAAAATGGCCCCAAAAAGCTACCTTAATTCGATACTAAGTATGTTCGAGGTTATCATTTGAAGCGTCACTTAAGTGGTTTCCATACCATAACCTTCCAAATTTCAGCTGAAACGACCCCCATAGCGTAGAATTTTATTGAGTAATCTGGCCTCGATTTCTAAGGATTTGGCCGCCATCTTGGATTTGAGACCACATCATGGGTGGTGCGTCAGCTGAAATCGAAGTGTATAGGTAAGGATGGCAGAAGCAGAAGCGCTGGAAAAACCTGGAAATTAAATAGTTCCACCTCCTTATTTCTAATTTTTTTAAAAGGTAATTTTGGCGGCCATTTGTATTTCGGTCGCCATATGGAATTTGGGTGGCCTCCAGCTTATTTGAACGAGTATGGCTGCAGGGAAATAAAACCGTTGGTTGAAGTTTGACCCACAAAATGGCAGTGTTTTCCATGGAGACCCTGTCTTATTACAGACCGGATTATGGGAAAAATTGATGTGTGTCGTTCAGGGTGGTCATATAGCCCACATGACTAGTCCCATCCATTATTCTTAAGGTTGTTTATAGAGACTGAATAACAAGCCTGATAGGGCGCTGACAGGGTGGGGTATTGATGCGCATTACCAATTCCAATATTGACGTTGTGTGTGTGACATATTGGGGTGGGTGTGTTGACAGGTGGATGGTTTGTGTGCTTTGAGGTGCAATGGTCAGGTGAGCATGCGAATAGGTGACTTGGTAACCGAGCCGTAAGTTAATCGTGGGTAACGCGGATTTTTCACCTGTGGCCAAAGAATATCGCCTAGGACCTGAAAGTTTCAGGCTACAGACTTGCCTATTTTTGGTTTGCGATTTTTACAGTCGCTTACGTTTCTGATCGTCCTATATTGATCTAGAAATTGGGCTATGGAATAATTGACCGCTTTGTTAAAATTTGAAGGACCCGAAACAGACATAGCTAGGATGTGCGGATTATCAATTTGACCATCGATAATAGTAGATATATACATTTCCAATACTGCGGTGTATGTCAAATCTAAAAGCTGCATCATTATGGAATTAAAATGTCATCTCAATTTCCTCCCCTGATGTACATCATACTACTTTGATTCTAGCAAATTAAGCGCTGTTTGTATTAATTACCGCCCGGTAGTTACTTTATCACTTTTGTTCATTTTCCATAATGATTACATATAGAATACGTTAGTTGAACTCATAGTAGACGCTCGAGTTTATTGTATCGGGGTTTAATGAGGTCAGCTCAATCTAAATCGGGGCGTGATACACATATAATATTTTTAATTCTGCCATGGACAATAACAATAGCTTTGAATTTCCAGATAAAAAAGAATCTGAAGTGATTTGTCCTTTGAATCCGGGCGGATATACTGAATATCCAATAGCGCCATTTGTTGGAGTCTGTAATATGATGTACACCTCTGGGTCACGATATTCAGGGTATGAAATTGAACGACATTTATTAATTTTTCAGGGTTTTAAAGAAAAAACGTGCAACTTTTTTTATAGTATTTATGGTGGAAAGAATTTTTAGGGTTTTTGATATTTTCAAAACCTTGTACCACTGTCATTTGAGGTTCTATACCGGTAATCGAATGGTCTATTTCAGTAAAAATACTTCATTCCATAAATTGCAAGTTACAGTGTTTTTCAAGTCGATCCCATATTCCCTCTGTGCATTGTCCTATTGCGAGGGAGAGGAGATAATGTTACTATGGTCCAATATCCTCTATTGGCTTTGGTCTAATCTTCACACTATACCAAGCATTTCCCTCTTATCCCATTTTTTTTTTTTTTGTTTTTTTTTTTTTTTTCTTTTTTTTTTTTTTTTTTTTTTTTTTGTTTGTTTTTTGGGGTGGGGGGTTTTTTTTTTTTTTTTTTTTTTTTTTTTTTTTTTTTTTTAACCCGATGTTTTTTTTTTTTTTTTTTATGTGTACCACATTCAGGCCTGTTTTATGAAATTGGGGCATTTGAAATTTTGGCAGAACGTAAAGAAACTCAAAACCACCCTTTAGCCGCTTTGGGGAATATCTCAAAAATCTCAAGTCACAGATGAAGCAATTATACATCAGAATCTTTATAGGAAGGGCCATTTTAAATGACTTCGAACAAACAAACCCAATGTATATTTTACCCCTAGATAGGCGGCCATGTTGGTTTTCTCGAATTGCCAAAAGGTAACAATTTCGCACACATCATGATCTCATTCTCTATCGCCCATGAGAGGATGTTATTTAATATTTCACGACACTCAACACTATTGTGTCATATAGTAGACGAACATTAATGTCATTTCAAATTCCACTACAAGATTGCACGCTAATACATCATATACACGATATATGTTATAAAATAATTCACTTTGTATACCAAACAAAATTACACCCCTTAAAAAGATCCTGGCCATTAAAAGTAAACAAAAAATTGTCCGCCTGTCCCCAATATAACCTTTTTCGTTTCAGATATAAAGAGATGTCCGGAGGACTGCACGTGTGAGTATTCCAACGGTGATTTCCTTACAAAGTGTTTGAATGGATGGAACGTTGAAACTTTGGAAAATGCTGCAAGAACTATCATTGCCCTGTAAGTTATAAAGAAAAATTCAAAATGCTGAAATACCCAAAGATCCAAGCCTGACTACTTACAGAGGTAAAAAATTTTCGCA
Source organism: Ophioderma brevispina (assembly GCA_023653785.1). Taxonomy (NCBI): domain Eukaryota; kingdom Metazoa; phylum Echinodermata; class Ophiuroidea; order Amphilepidida; family Ophiodermatidae; genus Ophioderma; species Ophioderma brevispina. The sequence continues at coordinate 70,407 of JAMKCH010021065.1, forward strand.
TAAAGGAATGTCTCAGATTATTCATATTGGCAACCAATATGAATAATATTATTATATTAATAAAATGTTCTGCTTCCTAGGTAATAACAAAAACAAGAATATAGTCAAGAATCACTGCGTTTTGCATTGCATATATTTCTGACCTATTTGGCACCATCACATGGGTAAACTGAACACAAAAGCTTAGGGGAAGAGGAAGGCTAAAATAAGGGGTATGGGATACTGGGTGGAAATGTTTTGGGCCGAGCGGGGCATCTTGTTCTGGTTAGTTAACATATTGTACGCAAGTTGGTGACAATAGCTGGATCAGAGGTGAGATGGTGTCGGAAAGTGGGGAGGGGGTAGGGGAAGGGAAAGAACTGCTGCACGGAGGATATGCGGGGGGGTGTTTGAGGAAGTGTAGAATTGAGGTTGCCTAAGTCCTTGGAATAGTGGTGGCGCTGTGGTGAGTAAAGAAGGAGTTGCGGGTGAGAGGGAATCGGGTTCATGGGTTGCTGTTGGTGGCAAGGGGAGAGGAGAGGGGCTGAAATGCGTCGGGGGTGTGGTGAGGCCCCTCCTCTTGCACTCTTTCCACTATTTCCTTATTCCAGTGTCTTGTCTCGATACACTTTTTCCTACTCTTTCACAACCAAAGTCTGAACAACTTTAAATTTTTGAGACAGTAGGATATCCAATATTTAGTTAGCTAAGAAATGATTAGTAAATGATATGCCTTCGGTGCTAGCTAGTTAAACCAAGCCATGCCCTCTTGGGTGTGTGTGGTTTGTGTGG
>JAMKCH010021066.1:0-27918 GCA_023653785.1 Ophioderma brevispina
CCATCCTAAACTATCATTGCAGAAAAAAATTGAAGAAATTTTTATTTGTGAAAATGTGCAAGATTAAAATAAACAAAAAATTTCAAACACACAAAAACAAAGACACAAAAACAACCAAACAAACAAAAAAGCAACAACACAGCCAGCATCATCAAGAGGAAAGCCCAGCAGCCAACAACAACATCAATACAACAATCACAACAGCCAGCTTAGCCCAAGTCTCAAGACATTGGGGCATCCAAGTGATCTTTGTCAGTTTCATAATGATATAAATTTGATCTTTCGCCTAGGACATAAGAGTTATCAAATTAGCTGACTGATGAGATTCGGGGTGTTTATAGAGATGCACAAAAATAGCGCCTCAAGTGTAATCTTCCTGATCTCGCAGTCACGGATAGCGTATCCATTTGAATGAGTCTAAGTCTCGGATAGGTATAATTTGAACAGATTTGTAAGGGTAGCATTTCATCCGTTTCTGCGTCTCATATGGTTACGAGATGGGTGTGATTGATAAAGATCTAGCCTAAGGTAGAAAGAGTTATGCTAACACCAGTCAAATTGACACCATTACAGTTTTCATTCTTCAAATCAAAATTCAACGTTTCATGTGAAAATATCTGTTCTTGTTTTAACTGCAGGTAATCAAAACATTGAGAATTTTGTCGGACCTATTGAGGCAATTACGCGAGAGAAAATTAAAAGTTGAGGAGAGGAAAGCTGACATCGGGGGTGCTCTTCATCATGACAATTGCCGCCATCATCATAATATATGGTAGCATGACTGCAATCCATCAGTGTGGCTTCAATTCTGGTAAAACATTCCAGCCTATGAACCTGATTGGCACGTCCGAATACGATCTCCCAAGATGAAAAAAGTCCACTGCGTACAGTAGCTATTGTTCCCAAGGTAAAGAAAATGGTTACAACTACACCGGATGCAAGAGTTATAACAGACGATGCTTAACATATATATTATACTCAATCTGCAGCAGTAACGTTCGAATCGTTGTGTTCTCACCAGTTCAGCACAGAGCTGGATGCAATCAAAAAATGAAGTGAAATCAATGACCAGTAATACACTGACCCATTTCCCATCACGCCACACATTTTTATGAATACCAAAGTGCTCAAACCAAAGAGGAGCGATATGCAATATATATATTATATATATATATATATATATATATATATATATATATCTATATATATATAGAATATATATATAGATATATTTAAATAAGATTCAGTTTAGACACGATGTAGTAAAGATATACAAATCCCCCTCCCCCCCCCCAATAATAAAAAAGACGCGAATTAAAAACACATGGACGGTTTCTTTATTCATCAGATGTGTTATGATACATTTGGAATTCACAATCTATTGCGTATACGCAAAAGCGTTTTACAATGCGCGCGCTTTGGACAACGCACTTTATTGCAAATACGCGCTATATATACGATTGTCATTTTTCCTTCGTCCATTCGATGGACAGCGTATTGTACTAGATAGACTGAATTGTACTAAAAAAGGTGAGTTTTACTTTTTAAGAAAAAATTTAGTTGTTGGTTTGATTTGTGTTGATGAAAAATTCCTCTTTAACCCTGTCTACCTGAGCCATTTTTTGTAACAAACGCCGAAGGGGGGCGGGGGGGGTGGTTACCACACCCCCACTGTGATTTTCGTTATGAACACCCGATTCTGTAAATTTGGTACCAAAGGATAGATTAGAGTTTATTTTTCCCATTGGGACCCAAAATCAAGTACTAAATCCCCATTATGACGTCACCATGACGTCATATGTTGAGAAAGTAAGCAAAATACTTGAATATAGGGTGAGAAATTGAGATTTCGCAATTTAGCGACCTCCTCCAACAAATTGTATAGCTCTAAAATGATTTCTTTATATAAAACTAGTATTTTTTTCATTCACAATTAAATTCCAATTAAAAAAAAAAACCGCATGGAAAAAAATCTGATTTCTAAACCTTTTGGCGAAAAATTGAATTTTTCAACTGTGTGTGTCTAGGGAAATGCAGTTTTGCTGACCTGCGAATTTTATGACGTCATTGTGAGTTAATGCTAGGCATGTTGTACTCATTGGTATCAAAGGAAAGAGGGAGGGACCATAGCTATCTATTGGTACCCAAATCAAGTGTATGTGATTGTTCCTGTGTTGTGTTAGGCAGGTTGGTACTTCTCTTCCGGAGGGGGGGTGGTTACCACCACCCTATCGATCACTTTGGGATCACCCGTATCTTACCTATACCCAGGGGGATTGTTTGTTTGTTTGGATTAAAAGGAGCGGAACCATGCAATGACAATTCATTAATAATTTGGCACCAAAAAAAAGGGGTTTGAGCAAGCCGGGGGGGAAAAAACTGAAGGGGGGGGGGTGGTAACCACCCGCCCTTCGGTAGACGAGGATTAAGTAAGCGTGCCTGTTATCTTGTCAGTCTGCATTTGTAAAGGGAAAATTGATGAAATCCTTGTTGGAGAGTCAGTGTGCAATGTGTGAGCTCAAGGTACGGTGAGTAGCTAAGATCTTTTATTTGTTGTTTGGGGTTGTGGACTGTTACGTAGGTTAGGGGTTGAACCTATGTATTGTTCTTTACATCCTTTGCAATTTGTGGACATTTACCAAGCATTTTTGCGGTACAATCCATGCAACTTTACCATAAATGCTGCGTTGGCCTTGACATGAATTTGCCGTTTCACGTTCCAAAATGTGTTTGCAAGTGCCCACCTTTGTGGTTGCATTTTGATAACTTTAGCAGGTTCTTATTTGCTCAATGGGCTTTTGTGAGAAGCTTCTTTTAGTTTGGCGCTTGCCTTCTACTCATGATCATTTTGAGCAAATAGTAAAGAGAATAAACAGGTATTTGTTTTAGTCTCTGACCGTGTTGTCTATCTGTCCTATTATGACCGGCGGCAGCATATTTGGAGTAGAACAACGAGCGCAGCCGAGTTGTTTTACGCTACAATGTTAATGTAGGCTAAAAACTTTTTTTTTATCAAAAGAACAAATGTAGTAACATATTTTAAAATTATGGTAAATGTTATCCAACGAATTTACCAATAAGCAATTTCAAATCAAGTCAGTCCATTGGTTTACTCTGCTCTTCGATTGGCTCGAGTAGTGCGTATGCGTATCGCTCCGACGCATACCCTCTGTACCGTGGTGAATATCGCCGCCTCATCACACGGCTAGGAACCAATGAAATCGGTAAACAATCCTCAGTGTTTTATAAGATTCATTTTTAAACGAACTGTTTTCTCGTTCAAAAACTCGTTTGAGTAAATGCATATAGCCTTCTTATTAATAATTTAAAATTGGTTAAGCATGACTTACACCTCACCAATTAGTAAACTAAGACCTCGTTTTAACAGTTTTGTTGAAATAGTAAACTACTGGTTGATGTTTTCAGAGATATCATCATACAAAAATATTAGCTAGGCGCTCCAGGCTGAAGGATCTGCGCTATACTGTCATTAGTAGATTGTTGTTTTATTCCAAAAGAGAATTATCACTTTTAATTGGTACAAAATAATAATGGTGTCTTTTAAGGTTGATGATCTGCGTATATATTGTAATTAGGGCAAATTAGTTGCTGGTATTAGGGGGAGAGGTTTACTTTCTTTAATCATACAAAACGTTAACCAGTCGATTTTTGGATACACCTCACTCTGGTACTGTGTTTTTGTACTGTCCTGTACTGTTTTGTTTGCTTGTCCTTTCTGCCGTTCCTTTATTAATTCTCGTGTACTCTTCATTTCTTTAGTTTCTAGTCTCCAAAATTGTACATTCCCCTAACTTATTGCTTTCTCTCTCTTCTCTTAAATCATCCTAACGTCTTGTATCGTGCCCGACTTCATTTTTGCTTTGTTCATCACGGTTCAATGTGGTTCATATTAATTTTACTTTTTCCTCTTCATATTTCCTTTGTCTTTTCTTCGATTTTTTCCTTGCATCTCTTTTCATCCTGCCCTTTCTCCTCTTTCCTTTTTCCGGCCGTTCTTTTCCCTTTATCCCTTTCTGTTGTTTTTTCGTGTTATTGTTTTCTCACCCCTCTCCTTTCTCTTCCCTTTCCTCTTTTTTCATTCGTGGTCCTTTTAATTTTTTCTACTACTATTTTCCTATTCTCACCTGTTTTTTCTTCGACTTATCTTCCTTAACCTTGCATTTTGACCGTCGTCCACCGAAGGCAACATAGTTTTTGCTACGAAAACATTGAGCAAGAACTAATAACCATATGTTAGTTCACCCACATGAGTACCGTCGTTTTTGTCTGGTAACCACCTTGTTTAAAGAGACACTGGCACATTGAAAATTGTTGCGCCCTCAAGATTGTCAAAATCGATATTTTTTGCATGTTGTAAAGTCTTTTTCTTTACAAAAAGAGCTCTCACCCGAATGATTAAGACCAAATCAACGCTTCCTATGGGTAACAGAACGATTTTGTAATTCAACGTCCCGGCGACGTTAAATTCAGAAGACGCAAAAGCTTTTAAAACACAAAACAACGCACCCCTTCTCCATTTATTCTCCCACTCTATGTCACACTGTTTTGACCGTTCTATAACCTTTGTGGTTTTAATAGCGCGAGTACTAGTCAAAATATTCATGTATAGTACACATTTGTTGATTTAAGTTATGGAAGACTTAAAAGTTGTCCTACAATTACCTGGATTTCCCTTTACTCCTCAATTTCAATTGTCCCATATCTTTTTTGGGGTATGTTATTTTTATGTATGTAAAATATATATCTGTTCTTCCATGGCCAAACTATCATTTTGAGAGCAATTGAAGATTTTATATTTTGTGAAAATGTGCCAGTGCCGCTTTAACTAAATCAACACACAAAAACAAAGACACAAAACAACCAACCCAAACAAAAAGGCACAACCACAGCAGCATCATCAATAGGACCAGCAGCACAACCCATCAATAACACCTCACAACCGCCAGGCTAGCCAGTCCAAGACATGCAGGGCATCCAATTTGATCTTTGTCAGTTTCATCTATGTATCATTATGATCTTTCACCTCGGATAAGGTAAAATCACATTAGCTGACTGTGATGATTTCGGTGTTTTTTATTAAATTGGTGCACAAAATGGCTTCACAATGTAATCTCCCTGTCTCCGAGTCACGATCTCGTATCCATTTTAATGAGTCTAGTCTCGGATAGGGTATAAATTGACAGTTTGTAAGGTACATTTCATCCGTTTCTGGTCTCATTGGTTTACGAGGGGTATTGATAGTTCTAAGCCTAAGGTAACGAAAGAGATATGCTACAAGTTCAAATTTCCACCAGCTACAGTTTCATTCTGCAAATGCAAATTCCATAAAGTTTTCATGGAAGATCTGTTTCTTTTTTTTTTAACTTACCGTAATCAAACATTGAGAATTTTGTCGGACCTATTGAAAGCAATTACGCCGATAAAATTAAAAAGTTGAGGAGAGGAAAGCTGACAACCCCCCCCCCCCAACCCCCCCCCCCCCCCCCACCCCCCCTCGGGGGTGCTCTTCCATCATGCCAATGCCGCAGTCCATAAGTCATTGGTAGCCATGACTGCAATTCCATCAGTAGTGGCTTCAATCTGGTAGAACATCCATCTATTCACCTGATTTGGCACCGTCCGACTACTATCCCTTCCCAAAGATGAAAAAAGCAACTCCTCGTAATAGCTTCAATAGGTCAGGCAAAACTCTCAATGTTTGATTACCTGCCAAGTTAAAAATGAACATGGTGGGGGGGGGGTGTTTTTGTATACACATGAACTTCTGAATTTCATTTGAAGGAATGAAACTGTAGACGGTGTAAAATTTGAACTATGTAGCATATCTCTTCTACCTTAGGCGTAGAACTTATCAATCACCCCTCGTACCCCTCCCCTTGAACTCCTATAACAAGTGTGGGTGGAGGAAAAGGTCACGTCCTTAAAGCTTGTCTAAGTACAGAACATTTACCAAGGGAAATTTCCTTATTCCAAACGATGAACATTTGCTCAAAACAAATCCGAATAGTGGACAAATATGTAGGAAGAAACTTAGACCTTGGGCCCTACAGAAGTTTTTGATCTCTCTAACCTTGAAAAGGCTTATTTGAAAAAAAATATTTTGGGGTACTCATAACACAAATACTTTTGAGTAAAGCTTCAATGCATATCATCTAGAACATTGAAAACCCATGACGAATCGGAAACTGGAGTACTCACGACGTGTGGGTAAAGTTTCAATTAGAGACCACTAAATCATATATACCTGGTATTATAAAATTAAGTGATATATTACAACAGTCCTCAACAGGTACGTGCATTTTAAAACATTTTATCATAATACTAAACACAGTTTGGGATTGCGAGGCAATTAGAATGTGATCAATCCTAATAAGTGGTTTAAATCTCAAAACTTTTGGAACCCTTTATAAGGTCGCATCTTATTTAAGGTTTGTTGTCGAACATATTCATTGTATTTTGGACATTCTAAAACTTATCTTTGGAAATTGGAATTGGAAAAATTTGAAATGGATTAAAACTTCGTGTGTGTAAAAAATTCCATTCAACACTTCCAAGTGATATACCAGAAAGTAATACATACAATTTAAGGATAATCAAAGTTAATTTCGATTGTAATATTATTGATTTTCTATTACCTTTGGAAGAAAAGAAGAAAGACTTCTAGAAATAATTGTAAATAGTTTGTTTGATAATGCAAAATATTTTTCATTCTGTTGCCTCACGAACTTTTGCATCTCTCTTCATCATGCGGATGGACAGCCATTAGCAAACAAGTCAAATTTATCATTTGCACATTCGTGTTGGTGACAAATTGGGTTATTTTTAGAGATGGGGGGAATCTAGCCTGTGAGATGTTAATACTGCTCACATGGCGAGAAAAATCTTGGGGGGGGGGCATCCAGTAATAAGTAGCTAGAAGTTATAGCTAGTATTGATCTGCAATAGTGTCAAGCCTGCCACCAGATCCATTAATTCCACGTGAGCGAAGCGCTATTTCTACTGTAGTCTTTGAAGTGTCAGGTGGCGCATGTCCCAACTACTTCAGAAGATTTTCCAAGTCTGAGTATTTTACATGGACCTTGTTATCGAACCCATAAGGATGATTCACCTTGTTGTCTATTCCAGTGACGATTTTAATCGATTGAGGGTCCGCTTTTTTTTCAAAATGGCCGCCAAATGGAAAGAATCTGTTTTTCCATGGACCTTCAAAATTGATTAACCCATGTTCCAAAGTTTGTTTTCAACCTAATATTAAATTCTCAAATGAACTGGTTTTTTTTCATCAATTGAGGGTTTTGTCAAATGGCGGCCAAAATGATGAAAAAAAACCTATAAAGAATAAAGAGTCATATAAGGGCTTCCAAAAAATATATTAAGTGTGATTTCAAATATGGCCTTGAGATATCATAAGGAGTGTTTTCAGCTTCATGTCTCAGTCATGGTTTTTAATGATAGAGTGCATCTTTTTCAAAATGGCGGCAAAATGCTAGGGAAAAATGATCTATCAAAGAGAACCGTCATGATTTCGGAACGTCATCTTTGGTAAGTCTTCCATGTAGCTGATTCCAGAGGTCGAAAGGGTGGGCTCGCTAAGAGGCGCAGGGCCTGTTCAGTCCCACGCTGGGACACGCGACTTCAGGGAGGACACTCGTAAACATTCTCTTCAAAGAGGTTCATTCAGGACAGGTGAAATTCAGAAGGTATAAGTCTGATTCACCTGAGAATGGGGAGGGGAATTGCACTTTCGTCTAATTATCATTTCCGTCTAATATCAGGATAGTCAATTCCATTTTGTCGAAAATCACAGAGCCTAATACCCACATGCTCTAATTTCACTTTGTCTTTTAACCATTTAGACTAAATACCAGTTCGTCTAATTACCACATCGGCTAATACCCATTCTATAATGTTCCAGTTGGTATAATCACTACGTTGTCTATAACCATTTCGTCTAATGCCATTTCGTCTTTATTACCCATTTGTATAATCATCAGATTGTCTAACACCATTTCGTCTTCTAATGCCATTAGCTACTGCCCTTGGTCTAATGACAAGATTGTCTAAAACCATTTCGTATAAGCCATTTCGCTACTGCCCATTTGCTAATCACAGATGTCTAAAACCATTTCGTCTTAATGTATTCGTATACTGACCACTTGGTTACATCACCAGATATTGTCTAAAACCATTTCGACGAAGCCGTTCGTCTAATGCCATTTCGTCTACTCATCATTTTTTCGAATGCATGTATAAACAAAGAGCATCATCTTACAAATAAATAACCAAACACGAAATGACATGTTGCCGCAATTAGTATTTCCGAATTTAAGACCTTTTATATGTTAACTAGCTTTTCTTAAAACCATTGCTTCATTCAACCATTTCAAACATTAATTTGTGATATGTTGAAATGAAGTTGACCTGCCCTTTCATAATTTTATGCTTGTCAAAATTCTGTTGTAACACAGAATATTGTTGCAATGTTGTCATGTTAAATGTATTTTGGTGTGTGATGCATTTCTTTTTTCTTTTCGTCTTATTTCTTATCTAAATAAATGGCATATAACACAGCATTCGACATCTGACTGGCATAGGTTGGAGAAAATGATTAGAAGACACTATGAAAGACTTCTTTTTCTGAAAAGAGCTTTTTTAACTTAAAATTAAAAAGAAATACAAAAATATTACAAAATATTCAATCGGAAAGCCTATCCATTTCATTTCATTTTTATTCAGTACTCAAACAACATCAAAAAATTGCACACAGAATAGAATGGTAAAATACAGTAGATCAATCATATTGCACATAAAGTAAATTAAAAATAACTATACAGGTTTACAGGAAAATATTGCAGCTTGGGATATGAATAAAAAACACAGGAGTACCAAGATAGCCCAAAAAGCTTTTAAAAAAATCCAGGGGTCCTTAATGCAAGAAAAAAAACAAAACAAAAAAACGAGGAAGGAGTAAGCAGGCAGGACGAAACAAAAAAACACAGATGAGAAAAAACCCAACATGCACAAGGACACCACGATGCCAAAAAAGATCTAATACCTATCGCGGTTTGCATGGGAGTAACTTCAGCTTCAGCCAGCTGGCCTAGATTGATCAGAAAGATGCTCTTTTCGGTTGATCATGGCCTGACAAAAAATTGTTTTGGGCGAGTCAATCTTCTGAAAAAAATAGACCTTTTGACGGGTACCCGTAGTACATCTCGTTCGGCTCCCAAAAATTCAGGGTACTTAGTTTCAGCAATAAAGACTGTGCGCATTTAGGCAAGAAAAAACAAAACAAAACAACAAAAACAAATGTCGTCAAAGACCGCGCGCATTGCTTTACAATTGTTGTTTTTGGAATCATCATTAGATTATGTATCATTATATTTTTAGAGTTTTACTCAGTTGGAACTCTTTAAAAAAACACTCCAAAAAGGAAAAGTTTTTAGAGGCCTGAAAAATAAATTAAAATGGGCCAAAATGACAATAAAAAAATTTTCGCGTTTCCGATATCGAACGCCTGCATTAAAGTCTAGAAAGTAAGTCTAATTTCAAATGTTTAATAATAGCCACTGAGAGATGGGGGGGGGGGGGGCAATACATATGAAAGGATATGGTGGTAAGCTGGCCAACTTCAAAACCCAGGGCATGGGTGACAGATGACTAAAAAATAGGGGTCCTTGGGGAGAGACCGCACCAAAAATGCCCCAAAATAAGGGGTTCGGCGTGACAAATTTGCAGAATTTGTAGACAATTTGCAAAAATTTCACCAAAGTTGGGGTCTTTGAGTGAAAATATTCCCAAAATAGGGTCTTTGGGTGACGTTTGGTAAAATTAAAAAAAAAAAATAGGGGGTCTTTGGGTGACATTTGCAAAATATATGGGGTCTTTGGGTTGACACCAATGCTGAAAAATGGCGGCTGTCTTTTACAAGCCCTGACGTGCAAGTACCTCCAAGATGGGATGCTACCGGGTGATGAGACTATGAACTAAATTTCCTATGATTGGAACATGATTGCCACATATTAGTATCTCTGGGACACATTTTGTGTGCATTTGCTACGACAGTCTTTTGTAAACAATCTTTGTTCGTCCTCGTCGCGCAAAAAAAAAAAAAGAAAAACCTTTACAGTAGATTCTTTAGCTCCAAAGATTTGAAATACGAAAATATTGCCTTATATACAATTATAACAATAGGAATTTTCGTCAAGATTCGCGTTTACGCGTATAACCAATAACGAAGTCTCTAAATTGTGGATTTCAGAGTTCGGAAGGTTCTAACCCTTATATTACACAAAAAGCAATAACCGGAAGTGGGTTTTTTAAACGAATTCGGGGGGGAGGGCATTTGTATTCAAATGTAGAATATGAGCACGAACAAAAAAACGCGTAAAAAAGGGTCCCATTTTTCCAAAACAGCGATTTTTTGTTTGTGTACGCGTGTATCGCAGAGCATAAGGCCATAAAGTATTGATGCGCGCGTTGCGCGAAAGTAGCAACGCGTTGCGGACATTTCGGCAACGCGTTGCGACGTCGGCCAATCAAAATCATGAATTTCTGGGGAACGTATTCAAAAATTAGACCCACAACGCGTTGTAGCTACTTTGCACAACGCGCTGCAAACCGTCACAACGCGTTGCGAGCTTCACCAAATGCGTTGCAAGCTTCACAAAGCGTTGCTAAGGTTCACAAAGAAATAAGGGTCATACGTATTGCCGCAAAGCGTTGTGAGAAAGTTACAACGCGCGTTGCGACATTCGGCAACGCGTTGTGACATTTCAGCAACGTGTTGCGGGACCATTCGGCAAGCGTTGCGGTTTTATTGTCGGCCAATCAACATCATGAAATTCTGTGACGTAATTTCAAAAATATAAATCTCACAACGCGGTGCGCCGTAACAAGCATTGCAAACCTTTCAAACGCGTTGCAGCAATACGTGATGACCCTTATTGCCTCACAACGCGTTATGAAGTTTACAAACGTGTTGTGAACCTTCGCAACGCGTGGTGAAGGATTGCAACGCGTGTGTTGAAAGCACAAGGAATTCAAACGTATTGCCGCAACGCCGTGTGGGGTCGGATCTATTTTTTGAAATAGTCACAGAAATTCATGATTTTGATGGCGAGGCCAACCGTGGCCACGTTCTCCAAAACGTTTGCGGCAATTACGTTATACCCTTATGCTGGCTTGAGAACCTTCGCAACGCGTTGTGAAGGTCGCAACGCGTGGTGAAAGAAGTTTGCAACGCGTTGTGAAGGCTTGCAACGCGTTGCGAGTTTCCACAACGCGTTTGTTAGATACTTGCAAGCGTTGTGGGTCTTCTAATTTTTGAATACGTCACTGAAAAATCGTCCTTCTAATTGGCCGAAACGCTTCGCTGTGCAACGCGTTGCTTATTCGGCGCAAAGCGTTGCTACGTCTACCGAACGCATTGCGGCAATCGTTATGGCCTTTATGGTTGCGATACACGGGTACATTGATTAGGGTGTCAAAACAGCAAAATTATGGAAAAAAAGAAATGTTTTATTTTTTTCTTAACCCTAACATTGTGATACACGTACTTAGGTTAAGTAATATTCAAATTAAGCCATAGAGATCAAACCAACCACATAACTATTTGTAAAGCAGCAAATCAAGAAAGGCTATATTTTTTTTATTAATGACGCAATGCATTGTTTCTACTTGTTTTAGGGTAGGCAACTGACACAATAATTGTTTACGTATGTTCCTTTAGTCGATGGCATGCTTGTTTGGAGTGCATTTTGTAAGTCTGTGTTCACGCAACATATCCACCTTGGAAAAGTGCCCCTCCCCCCTCCCGGGAATAAAAAATGTAACATTTTGGAAAAAAACCTAAACAATATATCCGGTGTTAAGAGATATATTCCCCTAGAGATATAGTCCGGGGATTGTGGTTCCTGGGGATAGTCGTCCTTCGGACCTCTGCCCAGAATAGTAAGCCCCTTGTTTATTTTATTTTTTTAAGATATAGGCCTACCGTTATTCTTTAATAAACTCCCGCCCCCTCTCATAAACGCCCCCACTGTTTTTTGTGATGCAAAAGAACCCTCCAATAATCCCCACCCCCCAAACAAAGTACATGTCTGATACCTACTAGTGATGACAGTCTGACTCATGGCCCGTGATCGCAGCACTCCACAAGTCTGTTCAACCGGCAAAACTTGCTCTGGGGGAATTGCTCTAGTTGCATTAATACTGCCTAGTTTAGCAATGAATACCACATGCTAGTCAAATAAAAATTATAGTTTATCTAAAACTAATATTCAGATTTGTAAAAAAAGCATTTTAAATGATTTTAATATTCAGCGCGAATCCTCGTTTTCAAAACACGCTACTTCACAATTCGCTGCATCACCCCGCTGCACAAACGATCCATCATTTCCGGTTCGCGTGAGGCAGGTTGGGATGGTAATGTCTAGAAACGCTCTCAATACTAATTTTTTCTCAAAATTGAAGAAAAAATGAAGGAAAAAGCTTGTAAATAACGTTTTTTCCGTCAGTATTACAGATTTTGTGAATTATTAGCATTTTTTTCCAAGAATGTTTGGTTGATTTTTTCAGCTTCACCCCCCCCGATTATTGGCGATGACAGTGTTTTTTAGATGGGGGATCGTATGTCTATTTTCTAATTATACCAAACACACGGGGAAAGGGCATAGCGTTTCCCTAATTAGCTCAATGTGCATACTTTAAGCCGCTGGCCGCCATATATAACATACTTTCAAATTGCAATAAAATGGTGCCCATGAAACGCTTTCATGCAGCGTAGGAATTTTGAGTATCCAATGTACAGTGTCAAAAATTATCGCAATTACGCTGATTTTTTGCATATTAATTAGCGTCATTTGCATACTCATTTGCCCGAAATACGCTCCAACTGTACTCAGGTCGAAAACTCTTCAGCCCGCTTCCTTCCACCAAGTTAACATCAATTATATGCCTTACGGAACTTACCAGAAAACTTTTAAACAAGGTCTTGCAAAGGAACTGTTCATACATTAATATGCACTTAAGATACAATTAGCATATTTTTTGCCCAAATAACAGGTCCAGAACTCCCCCCCCGCTTCTTTCTTTTCCCACAAGTTTACATCATTGGCGCCCTTACGGAAACCCAGATAAATCGTACACAGAGTGGGTTAACATTTTTATCACGGATGGACGAACGGACGGACGAACTCGTTTCGTCGGGGCAGCAAAAAGTCTTGGTAAGACAAGGACTTAAGGGTCTTCAACGAACCAAAACGAAGTTATTTACTGCTGTATAGCACATTTTATGTTCTGTTAGAAAACACTTTTTTTGGGTTTCTTCAATTCTTATGCACCAGTTTTTGAGGATTTCATTCTTGAGTATTCCATATAGGGCCGCCTAGGGGGAAAATGCTACAGTCCCTTTTTTTTCTTAGAGTGTAGCAAACAGTAGCAATTAAACTATTTTGAACGGATCAAATTAAAAATTTGTGGCACTTGTTCTTTGTATTTAAGTTTTATTTGTACTGCGAGCCAGTTTAATAGTCATTTAATACTAATTAATTAAGGTTTGGAAGAACCCACTTCCTACTTCCTTTGTAACTGAAACATGCCAAGTGGTAGTTGTTATTTTCATTATTTCTTTATTTATTATCCAAATCCAACCCTTGAATCTAATCAGATTGTCACTGACTAGTAATAAATGCGTGAAATCGTGTTAGAATTCTTAACATTTCCTCGCTTGAACACAACTTCCTAAGAAACCAGTAAGTTTTAACTTACTTACAAACATGGACAATATTTCTAACGGACTAATAGTCCGTCCTCGTCGGACTTGGACATAACTCCCTAAGGATCGATATTCTACCTTGAACCTTGAAATAGTTTCCTCAAACTTATAGTTTTTCACCTATGAAGTGGGGATACTAATTCCTAAGTAAGTGCAATCCATGTTGACATGGACACTTATCCCTAGGACGATATTCCACCTCGCTCTGTGTGGGCATCAATTGCTATAAGGACTCATAGTCCCCACCCATCTTCCGGATTTAGAAACAAATCCTTTGAGATGGTCAGAGACCAGGGTTGTTTTGTACTCTTCCATACAGGATCCACCACACGCTTTAAAAAAAAACTTCAGCTTGCCTGAATTGGAGATACCAGACTACCATAAGGGTGTGTTTATTGCATTCATTTGCAAGCTTGTCCTTTGCGTGACCTAATTCTTGCTGCTGTGGGCAACAGAGGACCCTATGGTACCTGAAGACCCTGACCTCTTTGAGTTGGGTACCGTATGTAGTGCACATAGGTTAATGATTATCTTCCTCATTTGCGGCCATATATTACTTCTTTTTGGTTGTTGGACTAAATGGTTATTAGACCAAATGGTCATTAGACGAAATGGGTTTAGACCAAAATGGGTTTAGACTAAATGGTAATTCGACCCAACCGATTCATTTTAGACGAAATGGGTTTCGACCAAAATGGGTTTAGACTAAATGTAATTAGACCAACTGATTATTAGACTAAATGGGTGTATGATCCAAATGCTATTAGACGAAGTTGGAAATTAGACCTATTTGATATTAGCCGAAATGGTATTAGACAAATGGCATAGACCCTCTGGTTATTAGATCATGTGACAATAGACTAAGTGGTTATAGCTAAGTGGAAATTAGACCTACTGGATTTAGACGAAACGGTTTTTAGACAAGTGGTTATTAGACGAAATGACGAAATGGAATTAGACCGACGTGATGATAGACCGTAGAATCACCCCTGAGAAGTCATGATGGACAGAATGTCTGCGGCCACAGCGTGCGAAAGCTCTCACGGGAGCGTGCGGCCGGGCCCCATGATGCTGGACAAAACCAGTGAGGAACCATGCATTACGTTTCCCAAAGAGGTCTTATATAAGAATGAATTTGTTTTGTATTGGCGCCATTGCGTGGTACTTCTGATTGCGGACGTTGTAAGTCTTATCGTGAAGGATGACCTTGCCTTCCTGCATTCAGTAAGGCACGCTGCGGAGGTCTGATGAAGTCGCGCTACAGTCAGATGGGTGTTAGGGTTATAAATGTGTCGCTAGATGAACTTGGGTCTTGTCCGGGTTCATCAAAAGGTCTCTCCTCATTGGGAGGTTAAACGGTTCCGCCACTGTGAGAGGAAGTACTTTCGGGAACCACATCTGTCTGGGCCAGTGTGGGCTATTAGAAGCATGTTGCACCCGCTGGATCTCGAAAGCTCTCCAGCACCCAGGGTATCATCGCTATCGGGGAAACGCATGATCGTCATTGCGTCCGTGGTGAGCGCCATCTGGTCCGCTCCCGAGAAACAGTATGTCGGGAGCTGGTTGTGATGTTTTGCAATGGCTGAAGCCCAAGACACTGCCAATCGAATGCATTCCCAGTGGATTCCCCAGCCGTTTTATAGACGCGTCTTGGACATGTCTATGGTAGGCGTAGAAGCGGAACCGCCCGGGGTGAATATTGTGAGGCTGCTTCCACTGAGGTGTGGTGGACCTTTGGAGAGACGTCTATGCCCTTCGACATCCAGTCTCTCTTGGGGCTGAACTGGGATAGAACGTAAAGCTGTATGTAGCTCGTACGGGGAGGTGGGGGCATTGGGGAAGGACTGTTGTGAGGCTTGCAATAAGGCCAAGAAGCCGTAACCTCAGTTGACTGGAGCCGTCTGCCTGGGAGGTAAAACGGTTCTGCCACCGGTTCGCTATCGGGGGATGGTATATGCCGAGATCCTGTTCCAGCTGATCATCATTGCGTCCGCTCCCCAGGAACAGTATGTCGGGAGCTGGTTGTTCCCAGCCGCTGCAAAAAGGTCGATTAGAGGCCGCTGGAGTTTGTTGAAGACCACTAAGCATACTGTTGGGTTGAGGTGCCATTCCACCGACAAGGCCCTGACCTTGGTCGGGGCATGGATGGTTGTTCCCCTTCTCGCCAGGATACCCGCTAGTATGTTGCTTGCTCTTGGTAGATGAACTGCCTGTACGCGCCGTAACGCCAGACGAACCGCCCACAGCTCCAAAAGGTTGATGTGATGCTTCACAATGGCTGGAATCTAAGACACCGCCAATCGCCAGCCTTCCCAGTGGGCTTTCCAGTCCGTCTTGGACATGTCTATGGTGAGCGTGGAAGCGGGACCGCCCAGGGTGAATGTTGTGAGGCTGCATCCACCATCTGAGGGCGTGGTGGACCTTTGGAGAGACGTCTATCCCCTTCAACATGCAGTCTCTCTTGGGGCTGAATTTGGATGGAACGAATGTATCTCGAACGTAGGGGCATTGGGGAAGGACTTCTGTGAGGCTGGAGATAAGGCCAAGAAGCCGTAACCACAGTTTGGCTGGATCCGTCTGCCTAGCGAGGCGGTCCCGTGCGCTGAGGACGACGGCTGTTGTTCTCTCTGCTGTCGGGAACACCTTCCCCCATACCGAAGTCTATGACTTGTGGGTGCGGGATTGTTGGGGGGATGACTCCTCCCAGTTGATGATTAGTCCACGGGAGCTGACTAGGCTGCATGTCTTCCGGATTTGAAAGCGTTCATCCAGTCGTCGAAATAAATGTAGATGAACATTCCTTGTCACCGCAGAGCTTCGTCAATCATGTGAAGATCCTTGGGGCCATGGATAGCCTGAAGCGTAGGCTCTTGAACGGGAAGGTCTCGCTGTTGATGTAAAAACCGAACCATTTCGGTCTGAAGGATGGATGGCACGTGTTGGTATGCGTCCTTCAAGTCCAATGTTGCGCTCCACCACCCCTGGCGTAGTTCAGGGATGATGGCCGCTAAGATTTCCATGTGGAAAGGTATATGGTCGAATGTAACGGTTTAGCGGTGTGAGCTTTAGTATGGGGCTCCATTCGCCCGACTTCTTCGCTGTTATGAAGAATGTTGAAAACAAAACTACCCTTTGCTTGAGGACAGTTTCTAAGAGGCTTCTTTTAAGGCTTCACAAATCAATGTATTAAGACCCCTTAAACCCATTAAGTGGTCCTTAAACCCCTTAACCATCTTCCAACCAAGGGTTTCTCTACTACATTCACAACCTGATTTTTTTTAATTAAGGGACAAACATCATGAACTACAAACATATCAAGTTTGAACAATATGACGTCATAGTGATGTCATAACTGAGAGTTGTTATGACTACAAAAATAGATGTCGTATCTGAAAAATCTCCAAAATCAAGGGATTTTCGCTATTTATTCAATCAAAATAGGTATTTATTTGGCAATGATGGGTGCCAAAGTAAGTATTCATATGTTATTACTCTAAAAATAAGAAAAAATACAACTATTGTCAGTATTTGCTTACAGTAGCATTATAAGTAACATAATACATTTTACGCAATATAGTATAGGAAGGTGGCAACCACCCCCCCCCCCACACACACACACACCTTCCGACCAGCCTGAAGGTGAAACCTTATTTTTGTTGACCGCAAAGGATGAACTTACAATTGCATAAAAGCCTTCGATCATATTCGATCATATTCGTTTGCGTTTTTGTGCGACAGGGAATTATCCGGGGGTAACAACCCCCTGGTTGGACAAGGGATAAAGTATATTGTTAAAGGGGCATTTCGTAATCCACAGCCTCGTCCCCCGACTTACCTAAAAAAAGCTGAGATTTTTATATCATCTGAACCGTTTACATTAGTAATCCATGTGTACCAAATCTTACGTGCAAATTCGATCGTATCTTTGAGAAATTCGTAATTTTTGTATTTTCTGTACGTAAACGGACAGAAATTATAGCACAGTGACCTATGGGACCGTGGGAAACGACCATTTGCTTATAACACAAAACCGCAAAGTCGGGATCACCTAAAAGGTTGTGAATAAGCTTTTCTCAAGGATATCTACTGAAAAATGAATAAAGCAGAAGGTGATCCACTCACGAAATGCACCTTTAATATTTATGCATTGAGCATTCCTAGAGTTGTATATAATAAGAAAAGACAAATTTTAGCACAAAAAAAAATACAACATGATATGGGCATTTCTTGAAAGATATTCTTTGAAAAAAAAAATGTCATTTGGCGGCCATTTTGAAAAAAAGCGCCCTCACCAGTTAAAAAACAAACAAACTGAGAATTATACAACAAGTTGGAAGTTATTCCTTGTGGTGTTATTGAACACAAGAAAGTGAAAAAACAAACTTGGCAAACCTTCTGGAGTAATAGCAACAGGATGACGTGTGCCCCCTGACTAAAGCCAAAAGTGCTGGGAATCAAAATAGGATTCAAAATTGTGGACAGATAGAAATCGTTGTGATTATGTCTCGGACTGATATATTGTGGAATATTAGTGTCGTTGAAGGACTTATTCAACCTTGTCGTCTTGAACTGTTGGACAAAATTATCTTCAAGACAGAGAAGATCCCCTTGGATTATAATACCGAGGATTTTATAAGACTTCGTGCTGTCATGTCGGAGTCTTCGCTATGAGGACATATCATCGTTGAACTGCAACGCTTCCTTTAACTCTGGACATTAGAGAACTTGAAACCATAAGTGTGCAGCTTGTGTAAAAGTATTGAGTGTAATTTTGTTTTGGTCATGCTAATTTATTGAATATCTGATTAAAATCATTAAATTTGTGTCATTATATAAAATTTAGATCATTTGTGCACAAGGCTCGTTTGTTTGTGTTCTGACATCTGTCGTTCACGAGACATCATAATAAGTAAGTAAGTAAATTATCGTGCCGAGCAAGGTCGTGCGCGGAGTGCCCATTTCTCTTTCCTTAGCGTTTGGGCCAGACTCCTCCGTATTATTTTTCCGTGGGGGGTTCGCCACTCCTCCCGCACAGCGAGTCTGTTACGTTCCCAGCATTGAATAATGCTGGTACCCATTTATACACCTGGGTGGAGAGGAGTAATTGAGGTAAAGTGTCTTATTCAAGGGCACAGCAATTTGGCCGCAATGGGACTCGAACCCACGACCTTTGGAGTGCGGGGCGAATGCTCAATCCACTGGACCACACGTTAACACTATAGACCAGTTAACAGCAATGGCTGTAAACATGTAAGGGCCTGGTATCTTGAAATAGGTCGGCCTGACTGTTACACACTGAGCAATTGTATCTGTTAGAGTTTTAATACTATGGGCCAATAACGATTCGCAGGCATGGATTCGCAGGCAACAAAAGAAGTGACGTAGGATGTTAACTGGTCTATTAACACTATACACAAAAACCCCCTTTTTGGTGCCAAATATCTAATGTAATTGTCAATTGACATTTTGCGCTTCTTCTCATGCAAAAACACACATCCACCGGAATATAGGTAAGATACAGAGTGATCATAGTGCAGTTAGTGTCCACTGTAAACGGGCCTCGACCTTTTGCCCACCCAACCGAATCATTGTGACATGAATCCCTTCATAAGTTTGATCGTATGTAAATGATTCCCACTTCACAGGGCACCACCCAATCACTGATCAATGACATTCTATGGATGAGTGATTACCCACACACTGTGTGCATGAACATTGGCGAGTAGGCCTGTTTTACACATGTTGGAAGCCTTGTTAGAAATGGTCGTTTCGGATATTTTTCAGTACCGTATGTCAACCAAATTACACCACCTTATAGAAAATAAGATTATCTTGGTTGTCAGCTTCTACGAAGAGTATAGGTCTAACCGTTTGTCCATTGGGCCCTCTTGAATCTGCACAGCAATCACTGGTGATTTTTGCCATAGCGTTAGCATTATACCCTACCAAAATATCGCTCTTTATAAATTAACCATTTTCGGATTTTTCTGAATGTTCTATCCTAATAAAATTCACATATGTTATTGATGATAATATATTCTACAATTAGAGCTTCTACGAAGAAATCCCTTGAGCACTTTCCTCGCAACGATGTGAGTTTTCTCATGTCCTATGCGTTAAGCACAGAGTACGCGTGACAGGTCATAGGCCTATTGCATGCACTGTGTGCACAGTGAATAGGGAAAATGGACAGTAACTGCAAGATGCCTCAATGTGATGGCTGGGGAAACTACCACCTTTGGGGAGAAAAGTATGGTACCAACAACGACAGAGGAATATTATAGACACTAAGTTGATTGTGGTACCAGTGGTGCTCTTCTTTCCATTGATAACAAATTGAGTACCAGCATGCCTAGAATTACGTCAAAATGGCGTCATAAAGCTCGCATTTCAGCAGTTTCTATAGTACACATTGTAGAATAGGCGAAATTTGTTTTTCACCAAAAGTTAGGAATATCCGGTTTTTGGCTCTACTTGATGGGAATGACTATTTTTTTTATTCTAGGAGTGTCTTAGTGTTATGTTTTTGAGTTTTTGCGAAATATCAGTTTTTCACCCTATAACCAGTATTTTCATACTTTCCTCAACTTATGACGTCATAGTTACGTCATAGTAAAGTCATAATGAGAATGTTGGTATATATTTTGATACCAATGGAAAGAGGTAACTCTAATTTATAGGAATCGGATGCGAAAATCACAGCGGGTGGCAGCCTCTGGAATACATAAAATGGCTCAGGAAGACGATGGTTAACCCTCGTCTTCCCAAGTGGGTGCTCTAAAATGCCAAAAACTTTCGTAATAAGCTTCTAGGTTATCGTTCTCTCATCCTTTCCGGTCATTTTAGCGAAAAAATGTGAAGGTTGCACCTTCACCGGGGTTAGGGTATGCCATCAAAGTCGACGGGGGAGGGGTGGTTGCCACCCAAGGATATTTTGTGGTGCATTTTTGAAAATATTATGCACAGTATGGCTCTAAAACTCTATCTTTATGAAAAAAATAACCAATCGCCATCATTTAGAGCTGAAAACCGCATGAAAATCCGATATTCATACGTTTTTTAGCGCAAAATTGGATTTTCGCCTATTTTCTGTGGAAAATGCCAATTTTGCCGATTCGCGGACTTGATGACGTCATTGTGACGCCATACTAGGTATGTTGGTACTTATTTTGGTATCAATGGAAAGAGGAGGACCATTATAGCTATCCACTGGTATCAAAATCATAAGCATTGGGTGGTTGGTAACCACCCCCCCCCCCCCTTGGTAAACCGTGTTACAAAAAGGCTTGGTAAGACGAGGGTTATTGGAATGTATAAAATGTATTGACTTACTTTGGGAATCATTTAAATTCGTTTGTGAAGCAAGAACTGATGAGCAAACGCCGCAAGTAATCCATATAACAATGAAGATGGCTTCACAATTATCAGTGAGTTCACCCATGGCTTTTGTTGTTTTTAAGGAAAGATGATATAATTGGACAGTGTTTTGTCCTGTCAATTTAAGTGATTAGAGTTTTCTCCGCTCGCTTGTTAAGTCCGTTATTTTCGCCTTGGTATTACATCCAATTGCTGCTTTATTGTGGGAGAGCGTGGCCTAGCGGTTTGGGTGCTTGCCTCTAGCGCAAATTTACCATCAAAATTCCCGGGTTCGAATCCCGGTGGGGTCGTGGCACTTGCTGGGATTTATTCGGGTACTATCAATTCTGGATTTGATCTGTATACCAGCTATTGATTAAATACAGAATACCGCTCTCCTCCATGGTTCATTTGGAATTGGGCAAATGGATCATGAAAGCATCCCGTCCTTCGGAGGGGACGTTAAGCCGTCGGTCCCGTGTACAGAGAGTCACAACTGTACATGTACATCGCAGTCAGTGTCGAATAAGAGTAGGGTGTAAACCCCTGACTGTTCCCAATCCGCCCCAGCCTCAAATAGCGGGCCATGTTAGGAGCGTCCGTATAATGGATACACGCGGCCCCGGATCAGCACACTAGCTGAATAAATCCTGACACCACCACACAGCCATTACCAATGACTTGTGGATACGAGCAAACAAAAAAAGCTGCTTTATTAAATTGCGTAGAACAATTTGTGGGGAACGCCTCATTACTCTGTTTAATGAAATATCACTACACCGCCTGTATCAAAGTAATTGTATTACGTTACGCGGTAGCCGCGAAACTTTTTTTCCTGCATGAAAATAAGATATCCCTAATGTTTTGGTGAAAAAAATGATTTTCCTCTATTCTATACTGTGTCTATGGAAATTGACAGTTTATTGACGTGCGAACTTTACGACGTCATTGTGATGTAATGCTAGGCATGTTGGTTACAGTTGGTACTCATTTTGGCATCAATGGAAAGAAGAACACCATAGCTATCTACTGTATTGGTACTAAAATCAAGAGTCTTGATATTCCTGCGTGTTGGTACTTATCTCTCGAAGGGGGGTGGTTGCCACCCCATCATGTGGTTGCCACGTATTTCATCATATCTTCACAACAGGAGTCAATCTGTCCTTAGGCGAGATTCCCAGTTTAAGGAACAAGTATTGCCTCGGAGGAAAGCCTCCGACGGAACATGTCACACGCAAAAATATCTTAGCCGGCACGCAATATTCATATTTTAATAAGCAAACCTCACACGGCACATTTATAAGCCGCACGGAAGAAATCTTTTATAGCCAATTAGTAGTATTGATCGATCAATATAGTCTTATTGTCTGGAATCACTAGTAGCCCTGGGGACCGTATGTGGTCGCCGCTACATTTATCTCATTTGTAAACAGTTTATTTATTCATTGCCCCACTTAAAATTTATGAGCCATCGATAACTGGGATCGTCTGGCGACTGACAATAGGGCATGGAGTACCAATTACGGGATTACATTGCGTGTGAGGTTAACTTAAGTACGTCCATACGAATGGAAAGGTCAGTGTTTATTTTAGATATACAAGACTCGCACGGAACAATTTGATAACACGTGCGCAAGTTAATCGTTCCCTCCGACGCAATATCTTCCTCGTGAAACTGGGAATCACGCCTTATTGGTGATGTCAAAATCTCAGTCTCCTGTGTATATGATGACGATCCCCAATTTACATCAGTTTTCAATGTCAGGAAGGAGGACGCCAACATATGCCACTAGAGAAAAGTGAGGAAACTTTATTAAGGTTTAAAATATGTGGCTATATCTAATTTTCCTATATCCCTTAATGACAGCAACGATATACATTACAATTTACATCACGCTTTTCAACAGCACAGCAATTTCTTCCTCTTATCAATTATGTGATTAGCTGACAACTGCACCTCAAGTGAAGACCTAAGGTGTTGTGTTTGATAAACATCCAAGAGGACCATCATGTTAACACTTCTCGACGTGCTTCCTTTACATTGAGCAAACTTTGTAATTGCGAAATACTCGACTCGGCCTCCCACAGAAACTTCTCTCAGGCTTTTTGTCATCATGCTTGTTAACTTTCAATTCTCTTTTTTAGGCCTTCTCAAAAACATCAACAAATTACAATGTGGCCACTCGTATCAGCTCCACTGGCTCCCAGTTGATTCTTAGGATTCATTTAATCTTCTTTTTTTCCTCACTTACAAAGCATTTCCACGGCATGGCCCCTCCCTACTATGAAATTCTTATCACTCCTACTTCCAACTCGCGTGCGCCTCGTCAGGAAAAGTGCGCCCGAGGGTAGCTTACCGTTGTTGTCCTCCCGTACAAGAGTAGGGTTCTTAGGGTCAATTCTGTTTTTCGAAAAGCGTTACCGTCGACAAATCGCCATTTTTGGGTGTGAACTTTTTGGGTGTGATAAGGATTGATTTTACCCGAGGACCAGATCCAAAGTGGTCCGTAACCACGTAATGCGACCAAATCCAAATGCCGCCGTTCTGGCAAAATATCATTTCCTTTGATTCTAAACTACTTGGTAGACAAAAGGTAAATTGCACCAAAATCAACATGGAACGGCAAACCATGTCCTAATCTTCGTCTACACCTCCCAAATAAATATGGCCGCCATTTTGGTCCAAAATGGCCCCCATTACACAAAGTGAACAAATTGTCTAGCATTTTCTGCTCAAAAGATCGACTGAAATAAAGCATACTTATTTCCAATGATATGTTTAAAGCTTGGTTGTTGGAGCTTTTCCACTATCTGTTGTGCTGTTGCAAGAAAAAGCAACAATATTGCCATGGTTATATTTATTTCCATTCAGATACAACACATGCTTAAAATGTAAAATCACTAACCTCATGTCAATGTGTTTTTTTTTCTCTCATGAGTGTGTTCCTGAGCATAAGCTTGATCTAAGAACTATTGTTGAATGTCTATCATTTTTCACTCTTAATTTTACTAATATGGACCTTTTGGGGGGGGGGAATCTTTAGATAGTACGCAATTGTGATTACGGACTGTCTTTGGGATGCACCTAGGTGTGGACCCAATACATATAAAATGTCGAACTAATATTTCCTATTGTGCCTTATCTACATATTACTTTAACTATGAATCTCTTACCTTAATAATATAACATAACCAAACAATCACAATCAACTGTTTATTACGGTTTTATTGTCATAGTAGCATTTTAAAAACTACATAATTTATAGGACCCATATGTTGAAAGTAAATTTGACATGTTCATCCGTGGTTTGAAAGAAAGGTTCCTTGTTTACGTTTGATGTTGACATTGAAAATGCCTAAGAGAATGTTTTATCACAATGGCTAACTTCCCACATGGGTTGGTGTACTAGAAAAGCTACGATCAGTTTTTTTTTTCCAAAGAGGTATGAAGTCAAGACAATCATCCACCAGATATCGATTCAATGCGAGTGCAACGTCGTAGGTACTGACATTTTTGGCGAAATTGAGTGTTTATTAAATGAACGTATTCATTACGCTTAATTTGATCATACATTTCATAGTGGACAGTTCAATTTATTGCAGAGTTATAAGCTAAATAGGCCCTATTAGGTGTAGATCCTGACTTGTTGCACTCAAAATTGAATTTCCCGTGTCGTGCAACAAAGTCGTCACTGGGTAGATACACTTTGTTGCACGCACGGAACACAGTAAAGTTAGATAGGCGTTTTAATTTCTTTAAAGCGATGGTTTTAAAAAAAGTTCTATACGTTATCTCCCAAAATTTTTTGTGAAAAGAGAGCAATTTAATTTTTTTAAACCAAATTTCAGCTAATATTATGCTAATTTTGGACACAAAAAACCAAAAAGCATATCAAAAAACTCGTGTTACACTCTTTACCACTATATTAACGCCAATTACTATTAATTTACAAAAGTCACGAATACGCCTATTTAACCTAGTTTCACGTATAAAGGCGCAATTATATTGCAGATATTTAAGCTAATTTTTTTAAAGGCCCCCCTCACTTAGGTGTAGAATCCGACTTTGTTGCACTCACATTGATTTCCCGTGTCGTGCAACAAGGGTAGCTGTATATACGACTTTGTTGCAAGTGACACTGGAAGCATGTGTGTAGTTCGGTCCCGGTTTTAAGTACAAGTACTCCTTTAATTAGTCGCTTTAAGTGGAAATTTACATATTTTAAAAAAAACGCAAAAAACTTCTCCCCAATTTTTTTTAAAATGATTTTCATTGAAAATCCCCAAGAATGAAACACAAATGCTATCTCCTGTAAATCTGAAAATGTAGTAGACATTATTGTTGCACTCCTAATACGATTTCTATTACTGCTATGCCATTTTTGCAATGCAGCATTCTGATTTGTTCAGTTCTTACTACCCATAGTCTGCAATAATGGGTCCGCGAGACGATTTTCCTATTAATCAAACTGAATAATGTATAGCATATCCAAACCATTAAATTATTTAGTATTTTTCTGAACTCGACTCCCTTAATTCGCCTAATGAATACTCCCATTCCCTTTATTTTTTAACTATATGAGGACTAATAATGTAAAATCGTTTGAGTCTTAGAATTTGAGAAAAATCGCCCTGGTTTAAAATGCAATCAACTACAATTTTACTGTTTCGGACAGAAAGCAAACTAATTTCTTCCAAGAAGGTTAATCCGTAATACCCAGCCAACGGTTCAGATATTTAAAAAAATAAAACGCTCATTATGTTTATTTCAGTCGCGGACGAAGCTGTGGATCACGATATGCCCCTTTAACCAGATTAAAATTTACTTGTGACCTGAAGGATTCCTTATGCTCATAATACATTCATTTCCCTTCCCTCTCCACATTTGTAAGCTCCATTTACCAAACACAAAGTCTGATCTACTTCTTCTTATTCATGTCCAACACAGGTTGTTCCTCAATATGATCCAGCCAGAGGGTGTAACGATGTCTGACACGGCCTACTTCACTGAATTCTGCAAGGTCCATTGTCTGGTGCATTGTTGCTCCTGTCATTGGGCAACCCGAGTTGTGCCATTGTCGTGGGTGCTGTTTCCACATCATAGATTGTTCCTGGTCTCTTCCGTCCCCCACTTTCTGCAAGTAGAGTAAACACAGTTTTAAAAATCCGTTCTGTCCTCAGTACAAAGGGGGTGGACCGGATTTCACCTCACATTCGGCACGAACCGGCCGCTACTCCATCCTTCCATTTCCACCCGATCAGTCATCCCCAATCCTCAACCCAACCCTCCTACTCTCCTCCTTCCCTTGCATTCTTCCATGTCTCCTTGGACTCATTCCCCTCCTCCTCCTCAACCTCCCCCTCGAACCTCAAAGCCTTCTTAAGTCATGGCTTCCTCAATACTATGCCCCTACCCTGTACGCTCATTCGCCTTCGCCACCGGTCCATCGCCCTCTTCAACCCCCACATCTGCAAGGGAAAACCTAAATCGGCCGGGTTCTTTTCTCAACCTGTTGAACATAGAAACTGATCTACTAAAATGTATTGAGCAGCCTGATCAAACATCTGCCTATGGCGGCATTATCCATTGGTATTCTCATTGTGCACTCTCTACCATCCTGCAATCTGCACATTCATTGATTATGCAGAAAAGGTCTTCATTCCTTACCTAGTGAAGCAGTTACAGAAAGAATGCCACAAGGTTGGATGTTGTGTGGGACACATTCCAGGCAGTTTGAAGGAATCAACTCGGGAGAAAAGAGGAAAGGGTATCCGCAGAAAGGTCTCCGGACAAACTAAGCTTCCAGGAAATTGGATAGACTTCCTCTGTGATCCAAAATAACATGCATGAGCTATTTGTCTTTCTGACATCCAGCGTTGCCCAGTATGCCCTTCCATCAGGAAAATATGTGTATATCACATCAGGTAGATCTGTAGCATCCACACCCACCATCAATCTCATGGAGAACTGCAACCACGAGGAAGCGGATACAGGAGTAGTAGTGCACATCGTGCATGCACTGGAGCAAGATATGAAAACTATAATAAAGTACGCAATGTAGATACAGACATAATAGTCACTTTTTGGAACCATTGGTAGACATCTGGGTTGCTTATAGCATGGGTACGAATTGCAGATTTTATAGTATTAATGCCATAATGTAACAGCCTTGGGAGCCAAGATCATGAGCTCTACCAGTATTTCATGGTCTTACGGGCTGTGATAGTACATCAGCCTTCCAAGGTAAATGCAAAAAACCTGTCTGGCATACATGGAAAGCCTATGAGGACATTACTCAAACATTTATGCATCTACCTAGTCATCCCTTGGAGCAGCTTTGTAAAGACTCTCATCACTTCCAGAAGATTGAGAGACTAATCATCTTGTACGATAGATCAAATCCCCTGAACTCTGTCAACGACGCAAGACAAGAGCTTTTCTGCCAGAAAAAAATGATCGGTGGACAGAATACCATCAACACAAGATGCTCTTCTTCAACTGGACTCCCAGCACACAAACACAGCCTGAGCCGTACGCATGATTTATTTGGGTGCGGTACTTCGAAAAAGTGGACCTTTTCGGTAAAAGTGGACCTAACCCGCCTAAAATGGTCTCTGTGTGAACAACGAGGGCACTCTGTGTGGAACAACGAGGGCACTGTCGTTTGTCCAATGTCCTCGAGCCAGAGCCCTGGTCCAATATACTACTATACAGAACTAGCTTTCCCTGTGCCAATTTGCATAGCAACGAGAAAATATGTACC
>JAMKCH010021067.1:0-55944 GCA_023653785.1 Ophioderma brevispina
TGTAATTTCTGTAAAAATACAAAATTGCGAATTTCTTACAGAAACGACCAAATTTGCACGTAAGATTAGGTACACGTGAATTACTAAGCTAAAGCTGACGGTTTAGATGATATAATCTCAACTTTTTTGTTAAGTCGGTGTTGGGCGTGGTTGTGGGTGACAAAATGCCCCTTTAAGCCCCCATTTTTCATACAGTAATATTGCCAAGCTTTACATTTCGGGCTATAAATTAGGGAAATTAACATTTTTAAAGTAAGGGAAAGATTTTTCCCATGTAAACTGTATGTGAAAATAACATCTTTCCAAAGGAGTTTTTTCTCAAGAAAATGTAAATTAAATCTATTATACAAAGAATGGCCTTGTTAAAGTATTTTAGTGAAAACTACGACAAGTTGGACAATTTGTAGTAGGTGACTTAAGGGGTTTGACGTGTGGTTTGTTTACGCGCATGCTGCTTTACACCTTTAGCATTCTGTTTAGAGCCCAGTATCGACAAATGGAAGAATTTTAGTTTTGAGCTGCGAATTTGTCATGCGCAGATACCACGGATAACTGTGCGTTTGTTTGCGTTTATTAAAATCGCGCATCTTTACGACTGCGTTCCTGCTTTATTGCATGCCGAATGTGGCGCGGATTTTTCTTGCCGCCCAATAAGACGCCCAATTTGAAAAAAGTGTCTAATTTCAGTGGTTTTCGGCGTGTAATGGAAAAAGTAAGTCGGTGACTCTCATTTTTTATTTCAAAATTTTGACGAACGACATCGGGACCTCAACATATTTAGAAATTACAAAATTTTATCGAGAAGTTTTTATTTTGTAGGCGATCCAAACGTCAAATTTTGACTTTTCCCATAGACTTGTGTGGTTTAAAAAGTGACAACATACCTTTTTTGTTTTGGTCATAGCTCAAAAACAAAGTCGGTGACCCCCATTTTGTTGTTCAGATTCTTAATCAGCACTGTTGTAAATACCATATATGTGAATTCTGGAAAATTTTATCGAGTAGATCACTAACACGTCAAACCCCTTAAGCCTTACTTTTGGCTAATTTCCCTGGCCTATAACTTCTGTTTATTAGAATGAATGTTAACTTGATATGACAAGATCATTAAAATGATCGAATATGTTACAGAAAACTCCTGAAACGTTTTGCGATATAATTTTTTTCCGCTCTATGTACTATAAATCTAACATTGATTTACTTCTACCAGTAATGGCACGAATGACAAGCGTATTTTATTTTGTAGGTACCAATATGTATTATAATAAACACTATATTTCTAAAACATACAAGATAAAGCTTTGTTAGTTGTTTTATTATTTTACAAATATATACAAGTCTTTCCTCCTATAAAGTGTAACGAAAGATCACCATCGTAATAAGAATTGATTTTAGTATTACAGCGAATACGAAAACCTCATTGAAAACAAGAATCGTAAGACTAGATAAGAGGAGAAACGAAGGAGAGTGAGAGAGAGAGGAGAGAACACAGAAGCGTTAGCGTAACAGGCCGGTGGAAGGGGGCACATTGCCCCTCCCGCCAAACGGGTCTGACAGAGAAGTTGTGCTCAAGCGACCGGAAAAAGGAAGGAATAAAGGGAGGAAGGAAAAGTGAAGGAATGAAGGAGGGTGAATTTGAATGCACATGATGTTGAAACATTGCCTGGGCTCCTCCAGTGTCTATCTACATGTCCTTGCCCCTTCACGAAGGCGTCGGCGAACAAAATTGAAATTGAAAACCTGCATTTGCGCCAAAATGTTAAACACCGGGAAAATTTTGAGACCCCACCCCTGTTACGTCCCTGAAAGAGAGAGAGAGAAAAAGATACATAAACAAGATCGAAGAGATGAAGAAACATTTCACAGAAACACATTACAAATAATTATAAAGAAAGACGACTAATAAAAGAAAGGGAAATGTTAAAGGAAAAGTAAGAAGGGTGCTTGAAATTGATGGCAATTGACAATCTATTGATAATGCAATGGGTAGATTATTATCTTCTAAGGAATATATAATGTTCAAACCCGGACTTTCGTGCTAAAGCTCAAACCCGGACTTTCGTGCTAAATTTATTTATTTTTACCAATTTACAATATGTGGGAGACCGAAGACCGCGCGCTTCACACTTATGTAGTACACAGATACAGTGCAATGAAAGAATTTTATGCAAACTACCTTATTGTTTTAAGTGTTCTCTGTCAAATATTTTAAAATTTCTAAAAAAAAAAGTCATGTTTGATATGTGTCGTAGGCCACCAATACGCACGTGTGATATACGCTCAATATAACAATGTGTGCAGTACGCCGTGCAGACAATGCAGAGAATACGAGTGTGCAGTACTGAAATCGTCTCATGACGTCTTGTAAATTCATTCATATTTTACATTTTCTGAATGCTAGAGTAACCAATTTTGGTTTGGTGGAATAAAACAGATGTACAAATGTAATAATTGTTCAATATTTGCTAAAATGGTGATAATAAAGCAGTAAATGGTGAAAATATTAAGTCATTTTTTAAAAATATGAAAAAATCAAGAAAAAAACATAAATATGTCATATTTTTGGTGATATATCTATATATTTAGTTACTAATATCAAATGTATAAAATGTCCTTTACCAAATGCAAAAACCCGCATAGTGATGTGATATGTACTTTTGAGTTATTAAGGTGTTTAGAGAAGCGTCATTCAGAAAAAAAATGTATGCAAATTTTATGCGAATTGTGCTATTGTTTAAAATCCTAAGTTAAAATTTTTGTAAAATCATCTGGTGACCTTTGGACTCTTCTTAACTGATTTCTATCAAAAACGCAACATGTCCCACTTTTTTACCGGTTCAGTGATCTCGACACTTTCATCTGCAGCCTACAATGATCATCTCTACTATCATGGCAAAAAGTTGGTAATTTTTCCAATTAGGGAATATTTACCTCCTTCCCCCCCCCCCCCCAGGAGAGTCATGATCAAGTCAGTTGTCAGCAGCCATGCAGGTCCCCCACCATTGATTGATGGGGGGGGTGGGTGAAGTTTGGGTGAAGAGAAGAAATCTGCCTTTCTAAAGAAACAATTGACTTACCCAAATTGTTTCTTATTTATGAACATGGAATGGTTCCAATATATTGCAACAGTGTGCCACTGCCAACTATTTTTCGAGTATTGTAGCCTAGTTTCTAAATCTTTTGCCGTCACAACACCATACTAATAATACAGAATCTTGTTATTTTACATGAATCATGTTGATCTCTACTTTTGGTTTGTGACATACAATGATCCACCACTTTTCACAAAAAATTACATGCCAAGTTGCTATGAAAGTCAGATTTGACATGCTTAATATTTTCTCTTTTTTTTTTCTTCCTCAGTGTTTTGTTAGCCTATTATGCACATTCTGCACTGATGCCAACATTCCATAGTAGTGCTACTGGTTGCTTCAGGTTGAGTAAAAAAGGATGGAAAACTCCCACTAACTGCTCAGTCATAAAGTAAGGTACTTCTCTGTGTTATGTACCAAAGGGATGCAAGGAGCCCAATATTTAGCCAGCCAGAAATGATCGGTGACTTAATTATCAAATTCATAGCTAGTTAGCACAGTTTTTTGAAGCATTGTCAAAATATGTCATATAATTAATTTGAGTATGGGATAGATGTATGTCGCCAAGGATGCTGCACCATTACTAATGTCTTATTTAATGAATTCAAGTTAGTAGGCTTAAAAATTGTTTTTGATTTGCGTAACCTCGAAAAAAATAGGGTAGGTAGTCGATTTTTTTTTTTTTATGTGTCACATACCAGAACACAAAAATATATGACATCACATACAAAAACACATGCACTCTTCAGACTTTTTCTGTACACATCTTTTTTTTTTTTTATTTGTCTTTGAATGTCACCACCATCCTTTAGAAGTAACCGTAAACCGTCACTTGAACAACTTTTGTTGTTTTTTGTAAATTTTGGTACAAGAAAGTAGGGGTGGGCCATGACGATCTTTTTTTTTCAAAACGAGTGGATTCTTAGGCCATTTTGGTTGCTGAAACAAATCCGGGAAGCTTTTTTCGCCTACGATGGATTTTTAGGTTGGTAAATGACTTTTAAGTTTTGTACATGAAGTCAATGGGATTTGGTGGTTAAATTATTCACTTCGCCAATAAATCTGCATAAAACAAACCATTGACATTTATATACTAGCACCATAAGCATCGGATGTGCTTCCCTAAATAGAAAAAAACCTGTTTCCACCAAGTATAAAGTTCACGATTGACTAAAATAAAGAACAATGTTCTTCACCTTGCAAGGGAGTAGAGTCACTCATAAGCAAGCTAATCATTTTAACCTAATGCGTATGAATTATATAAGCCCACTAAAAAAACAACTCTTTACTTACAAGAATTGTGCTTATACCTGTCTTGCTGTATCGTGTAATAAGAGCCAGGCACAGTTGGAATGAAAACAACACATGGACATGGCATTAGGCATGCCGCACTGCATGTTAATTGTCCCCAACTGGTTGTACCCCAGGTTGACTTACAACAATCAATGCCCTCATAGCACATCGTACAAGTCTCTTGCCAAATCGGTATGTTGGTAGGTTAATAATTAGCATCATGTTGGTATGAACAACACTCCAGTACAATTGGAAGGCCTCTGCATTGACATGTTATAAAGGATTGACCTTACCAACCCAATAACTGTCTTTCAAAATCCAGTAACCATAAGAGTGGCGTCATTTTGGGTATTCTGTGATTGCCTTGCCTTAATTGAAATGAAATTTTGATAAAAAACAAGTTTTTCTGCCATGGAATGACTTGTTAATTTTTCTGAAAAAAGTGTTAGTGTATTATAAATTGCCCTTTTGAGGAATTTTTTTGTTTTTTTTAATTTGGCAGTTTTTTTTTTTGGTTTTTCTGAATAGGAAAATATCCTATTGATTTCATGTACAAAAACTTTAAGTCATTTACCAACCTAAATTTCATCTTAGGCCAAAAAAGCTGTCTGATTGTTTTGTAGCAAACCCAAAATGGCCTAAGAATCAACTCGTTTGGAAAGAAGAAATTAGAAAAAAAATATCCAATTTATGCCCAACCCTAAAGAGAAGACAAACAAAGGTCTATATATTTGCTATTAAAATACCTCCTGGGGTATGGTCTTTCCTGTGGTATATTTTGAAGGGACTATTTACATGATGTGTATACATTTTTTTTGTTTTTTCAGGTGTTCAAAAGTCACCTCGCAGTGGGGAGACTTTGAACAGCATTCATTTTTGGCTGTTAGTCAAACCATATACCCATGGGCTGCTTTGACATAATTTTGGGACTTTTTAACAAAAAAACAATAACAACAAACAGAAAGAGATTGCTGATGGTAGAGTAATTGATGGAGGGGGGTTCAGTCTGAAGACCGTTACATGAGGTGTGAAGGACACATTTTTAAAAATCACTTTTAAACACTGAAAATTCTTTGTTTTGACCCTAAAAATAACAAGTATGTAGTAGTATTCACAAGTCCATTGCCCAAACTTGGAAAAAACTATCATCTGCAACTGAAAGTGAAAACTGGGTATCCAGTTGTTATAGGCAAATTTGTGCGTCAAATCCTAAGTTAAAATTTTTGTAAAATCATCTGGTGACCTTTGGACTCTTCTTAACTGATTTCTATCAAAAACGCAACATGTCCCACTTTTTTACCGGTTCAGTGATCTCGACACTTTCATCTGCAGCCTACAATGATCATCTCTACTATCATGGCAAAAAGTTGGTAATTTTTCCAATTAGGGAATATTTACCTCCTTCCCCCCCCCCCCCCAGGAGAGTCATGATCAAGTCAGTTGTCAGCAGCCATGCAGGTCCCCCACCATTGATTGATGGGGGGGGTGGGTGAAGTTTGGGTGAAGAGAAGAAATCTGCCTTTCTAAAGAAACAATTGACTTACCCAAATTGTTTCTTATTTATGAACATGGAATGGTTCCAATATATTGCAACAGTGTGCCACTGCCAACTATTTTTCGAGTATTGTAGCCTAGTTTCTAAATCTTTTGCCGTCACAACACCATACTAATAATACAGAATCTTGTTATTTTACATGAATCATGTTGATCTCTACTTTTGGTTTGTGACATACAATGATCCACCACTTTTCACAAAAAATTACATGCCAAGTTGCTATGAAAGTCAGATTTGACATGCTTAATATTTTCTCTTTTTTTTTTCTTCCTCAGTGTTTTGTTAGCCTATTATGCACATTCTGCACTGATGCCAACATTCCATAGTAGTGCTACTGGTTGCTTCAGGTTGAGTAAAAAAGGATGGAAAACTCCCACTAACTGCTCAGTCATAAAGTAAGGTACTTCTCTGTGTTATGTACCAAAGGGATGCAAGGAGCCCAATATTTAGCCAGCCAGAAATGATCGGTGACTTAATTATCAAATTCATAGCTAGTTAGCACAGTTTTTTGAAGCATTGTCAAAATATGTCATATAATTAATTTGAGTATGGGATAGATGTATGTCGCCAAGGATGCTGCACCATTACTAATGTCTTATTTAATGAATTCAAGTTAGTAGGCTTAAAAATTGTTTTTGATTTGCGTAACCTCGAAAAAAATAGGGTAGGTAGTCGATTTTTTTTTTTTTATGTGTCACATACCAGAACACAAAAATATATGACATCACATACAAAAACACATGCACTCTTCAGACTTTTTCTGTACACATCTTTTTTTTTTTTTATTTGTCTTTGAATGTCACCACCATCCTTTAGAAGTAACCGTAAACCGTCACTTGAACAACTTTTGTTGTTTTTTGTAAATTTTGGTACAAGAAAGTAGGGGTGGGCCATGACGATCTTTTTTTTTCAAAACGAGTGGATTCTTTAGGCCATTTTGGTTGCTGAAACAAATCCGGGAAGCTTTTTTCGCCTACGATGGATTTTTAGGTTGGTAAATGACTTTTAAGTTTTTGTACATGAAGTCAATGGGATTTGGTGGTTAAATTATTCACTTGCCAAATCGACCAAACAAACCATGTGACATTTATATTACTAGCACATACGGCATAGGTATGTTCGTCCCTAAATTAAAAACCTGTTTCCAAAGTAATCAAGTTCACTATTGCCTAAATACCGAAAAATGTTCTTCATCTTCACCTCACCTTGCAGAGGGAGTAGAGCACTCATAAGCACTGCGAATCATTTTTCCCCTAATATGGTCTGAATTATCATAAGCCACTAAAACAACCTTTACTTACAAGCAGTTCGCTACTGTTTTGTCTGTTAATATAGCATCACAGTTGGATGAAACCACGGCATGGCATTGGCATGTCACGGGCATGTTATGTAACTGTTGTACAGGCTTGACTTTACAACAATACAATGCCATTCATAGCACAATCGTACAAGTCCCTTGCAAATAGTCTTGTTTGTTAGGTTTTACTATAGCTTCACTTGTTGGTATGAAACACTCCAGTACAATTGGCTGGTATTGACCATGATTATAAGCTTGACCTACAACAATACACTGTCTTTCAACATCCATTAACCCATAAGAATTGTCCATGTTTGTGGTTCTTCTGTGTATTGCCTTCCTTATTGAAATGAATATTTGTAAAAAATAGTTTTTCTGCCTTGGAGGAATGACTTTGTTTAATCTTTTCTTGAAAAAGTGTTTAGCGGTTATTATAACCCTTTTGAGGAATGTCTAGCAAAATCAATGACCAAGATAGTCGTTTTTTTTTTTTGGTTTTCTGAATAGGAAAAATATCCTATGTGATTTCATGTACAAAATTTTAAAGTCATTTTACCGACCTAAAAATCATCTTATGCCCAAAAGCTGTCTGATTTGTTTTTTAAAGAACCAAAATGCCTAAGACTCCACTCGTTTTGGAAGAATAGAAAAAAAATATCCATTTATGCCCACCCGTAAAGAAGACACAAAGTCTCATATTTTGCTATCATAATACCTCCTGGGTCTGGTCTTTCCTGTTTATATTTTTGAAGGACTATTTACATGCTGTGTATACATTTTTTTTGTTTTTTTCAGGTGTTCAAAAGTCCACCTCGCAGTGGGAGACTTTGAACCATTTCATTTTGGGGGGCTGGTAGTCAACCCTATACCCATTGGGCTGCCTTTGTGAATATTTTGGGACTTTTCAAAAAACATACAACAAACAGAAAGAGATTGCATGATGGTAGAGGTAATTGTGGAGGTGGGTACGCTGAAGACCGTTACTTAGGTGTGAAGGTAGCAAATTTTTTACCACTCACTTTCACACTGAAAGATCTTTGTTTTGACCCTACAAATACAAGTATGTAGTAGTATTCACAAGTCCAGTGCCCAAACTTGAAAAACTATCTCTGCAACAGTGAAAGTGAAAACTGGGTATCTCAGTCGTTATAGGAAATTTGTGCGTTCAAATCCACCCCACCATCCTTTTTTCATTTCAGCCAAAATAAAGAAAGTACGAAGTTTTACTCCTTCTGCTGGTTGTTAACTATTGTATGCCTAATCCAAACAGTAACATTTCCTTTGATTGGAACCAGTGTTACCATGGTAGCCATTAGATTTTTACCATGTCACAAAAACTCATGGATTTTGGCAACACCTGTTTCGGCGTAAAAGGTACAACATGCAACACCTAGATAAGTGCCCTACCTGTAACACTTATACGTATCCATTTCATATTCCACCAAGAAAAATAAAATTGCCATTAAAATAACAAGAAATGGGCGTAAACAGTCAAACATTCAAAGTGTTCAAAGTCACCTCGCTGTTTTTCAAAGTCACCCCTGTTTTACGGTACCGAAGTATGACGTCATTAACTTCCTGTTTTTGCATTTCAGCGGTTTCATGACCCATATATCGGTAAAACATGATGGAAAACCCTCACACACCAAATTTTACATGAATCTGTTCATGGGGCCCCTGAATATAACCGCATATACTACCTAATTAGCCCCATTGAAAGCAGTGTAATTTGTATCCTGGTTCATCTAACTGTTGGACCCAGGCCAATTGATCTAATCGCGATCCTAAATTAAAATATTTGTTTACGTTGGTTTTTAAAACTTTTTTTTTTGCACACAAAAAATAAAATAATTTGGGGTCGTCGGTAAAATAAGGGTCGGCGGGATATGCCAATCAAACATTTTTTTTTAGGCCTTATTTTTAGACCTCAATCAGGCCAGTTTTCAAGAGCATATCTTCTAACCAGCTATGAGGTCAACATTTTATATTGCTTTCTTGTAGCACAAGAAACTACACACATTGTTGTGACTCCGACTGACTGCACTGTATGGGGTTACCATGACCTCATTGATGCACAATTTTTCCCATTGTGGCAATGCATTATGGGAATGGTGTAAGCAGTCCACGGCAGGAAAAGTTGGGAATCTAGGAAGCTTCCTTCCCGGGACATTTGAATGATTTGGAGGCATTCAACTTTTCAGATAAAAATTACCTAAAACATTGTGACTTGTTTCCTGGGAAATATACATTTTTTTCCAGCTGTGTGGTAACATCCTCTGATTGGGGTACTGCAATCCATCACTATCTCTGTCACTTCATCGGAAGATTGAATAAAAAATTACAAGTGGTTAGAAAGTTGTCCTCCTTGACTTACCATGCATGAGAATCTTAATCATGTAACTCAGAATAATGTTTGATATTTCCAGTGTGGTAGGTTAACCCTCATCAACGCATCTCTGTAATTGAGAGTATTCATGCGTGCATGTAGTTCTTGATGTCACCGACAAGAATAAGTCTTTTTTTTTTCAAGGCCATGTTGTTGTCGTATATTTTCCTCTTTAAATATCAAACAAAAGAATTTTATAATTTGCAAATTTTGTGATGCATGTGTACTCAATTACAGTTTCATAATCTTAACTTTTTTTAAGTTGGGATCCCAGAAGTGGCAGTCCGTTCCAAACGTATGCTTGGGAACCTTTTTTGTCTCTTAAAACGGCACTGGCACATTTTTCCACAAAATTAAGGAAACTTTTCTTCTATTTGCTTTCAAAGACGTCTCTAGGCCATTGAAGAATACAGATAGTTACAATAAAAAACCATACCCCCAAGATGGGGCATTAAAAAGAGGCTCTAACAATATCCAGTTATTGTAGGTTGACGTTGCATTTGCCTTAACTTATCACCAAATGTGTCCCCTATTAGAATATCACAGAGTAAGGCCTTCAAAACCGCCTGTAATAAATTTGCCCAAATTATTTTTATTTAAAATGCAATCTGGTTTATTAATTATTTGGCAGTGTATTCTTGGCTAATTCATAAGATTAGAGTAGTTGTCCCCGCCGTAACAACTTCGGAGACGGGCCTATGAAATGGGCTCCGTCCGTTTGTCCGTAATGTCTTGAGAAAAATGTTACCTATGTGTCTGTGATAAAATGTTAACCTGGAATGTCGTGATAAAAATGTTACACCACAAATGTGCGGTGGAATCTTTGAAACATATATCGACATACAACTTCCTTCGCTACATTATAGTCCATCATGGCATCACGTTGTATTCAATTTGAATTATGATATAGTTCGGCTTAGGTATGCAAATGAGCTAATTATATAATCGTAATTGCTGTTCTCTGAAACGGTACAATTGGATAAGCAAATTCCTTCGCTACATGAGACTACTATTCTATGGGGAGGGGTGTGAGTGTTGGGGAGGGTGTTGGGTGTTTGGGAGGGGGTTGTGTGTTTGAGAGGGGTGGGTTGTTTGGGAGGGGGTGGATTGTTGCAGGGTATTGGGGAGTGGGGTTTGGGTATTGCGTGGTGTTTGGGAGGGAGTTTGGGTATTGTGGGGTGTTGGGGAGGGTTGGGGGTGTTTGGGAGGATGACGTGTTGCGGGGGTTGGGGAAAGGGGAGCCGTGTTATAGGGTATTGGGATAGGGTTGGGGGGTTGAATGTGTGGTCAATGGAGGGTTGGTGTGTTGCAACTGGGGTGTTGGTGATAGGGTGGGGTTTTGTGATGAAGGGTGGGTTGTGTGGGAGTTG
This sequence comes from Ophioderma brevispina, assembly GCA_023653785.1. Taxonomy (NCBI): domain Eukaryota; kingdom Metazoa; phylum Echinodermata; class Ophiuroidea; order Amphilepidida; family Ophiodermatidae; genus Ophioderma; species Ophioderma brevispina. Next base: position 10,994 of record JAMKCH010021067.1, read on the forward strand.
TGTGGTTTTTGGGCGGGTGTGGGGTTTGCGGGGTGTTGGGGAGGGGTGGAGTGTTTTTTGCTGGTATTGGGTAAGGGGGTAGTTTTTTTGAAGGTTGCATTTTATCGCTGTTAGTGATCGCAACTTCGGCGGACATATTTTAACGCATCGCGTAAATACGAGTTCGCCTGTTTGTGTGTTATGATCCGATAGTAAAAAGAAATCATTTGTTTGTGTATGAAATTTATTATATCCAAATCTGAATATTCATGTCTGTAAATATGAGTCTACATCCATAAAATGGTAAAGAATAAAATGTTTGTATAAATATTTGTATAACTTTCCCTTTTAATTGCTGTTCATCATTAAGTTGTAATTAGAAGATTTATAAATTATAATATAATTATAATGTATTTTATGTTTATATGGGCTTGTACCATGTTGATGACACTAATTGTGTTTGAAGTGTCCGTTAATTCTAACACCTTAACCTTACCTTTCCTGAACCTAATTAAGGAATTGGGCATTTTAGCTGATATCTTAATAAAACTGCAAAGCTTGATATTTGAATCTCACAGTAAGCCATTAAGTTTCACTGGGTTAATGTACTTATATTTAATTTATTTTTATTGTTTGGATCAGGTATAACCTGCTAATCAGTGCAGTGCCTTTGCAGTGACCTTATTGCTTTTACTGCTATGTAAAGCTAGACTAGCTAGTACAAACCTTGCCCTGCTCATTGATTAAATTGTAAGCACATACTTCGCTTGGTTCAAACTAAATCATCCTAGAAGTGCACGGAAAAGTCGTCTTAAAAATTCAGTTTTGCATGTCCACTGTAAACATACATACTGATGAAAGGAAGTGAAATTTCTCTCCGATCATTTTTATAACAATGCCTTAATTCTGGATTATTTTCTGTGAACATTCAAGCGCTCTTTTGGTTTGCTTGACATATCACACAGCATCACACTTTAGTGATTTTGTGAGCAAGTAATCTAATACCATTAAGAGTCCTAGTCCTTTCCGTCTAGTCCACTTGCCCCTTGTTTTGATGCCTTGCCCTGTGTGTCTAACTGCCCTAAAGGCTTATTCATAGAATCCAGTATATATACTCATCGTGCTTTTCAATATGGATCAAATTATTGGCAACCATTTATGCACGCATATGATGGTCCACCTTGCCCCCGAGAAGTAATCGAAAAAGGTCATTTTGTTCATGCACATTTGGGAGTAACTCTCAATGCATTGATTGGGGGGGAAAGAAAGGGTGGGTAAGGAATCAATATAAAGATAACCTGTATTGGGCCATTCTTCGGGATTTCACACAAACAGGTGGAACCGAACTTACTCAGTAGCTCATGGTGGTTTTGTATGCATTATATGTCCAGAGCTAAACTCTTCAGGAATCCACTAATTGAAATTCAGGACAAGATCGTTTGGATAAACTATTCCCACTGACGCAGCCGAAAATGCTGAAATGGGTCCACGAACCCCTTTTTGGAGGGCCACGACCCTTTTGATCGAAGTACTACTGACTGTATCCACAGAACCGTTGGACCTAGACGGTTGAGAGACCACTCAAAAATGATGCGGAATGGCCACATTTTGGGGGTCAGTAATACATTTTATATCCCAACACCAGGTTTTTAAAAATCATTGTCAAAACTGTTTCATTCACCATATCATGCACTATACAATTATAAATGAATTCATGCCAAAACAGGAAAGGGATTTCACCATAACTCAGGGATAATTGGTTTAGGGTAACTAAGGTAGGTCACAAACATAAAATTTCATATGACCTCTCTTTATCAAACGGCAGCCCGTAAAAATGTGTTACCTTACCTTGAGCAAAATGGGTAATAGTAAGTGAAAACCGTGCATTTTTAAGTGCCGTTATAACATTGTATGCTCAATGGGATATACTCATCATGTTAATGTTACTCCCTTTCGTTTTCAATTGGAGGGGTAAAATGCACCCCCATTGTATGTGGAAATATATTTTTTTCCGTTTTATAGGGACCTAATATCAGAGTTAAATGCTGCTGAAGGTCCCTTTAAATGATCTAAAAGCACCAACTGCATGCCTGTGACCATGAAACAGGCAAAATATCAAATAATTCCATGCCCAAAAAAGTCCCTCCCCCCCCCCCGGGTTTCGCATTAAAACGTTGCTAAAAATTACCCAAACTGAAAACGGAGCCATAGAAGTAGGGACAGATACTTTATTGCAATCTTTACTTTCTTCACCTTTGAATGTATACTAAAAATTATCAAGCCCATTTTAATTACATCCGGTATCTCTACCCGTACATAGTGGCCCGTATTGGTCGCAGACCAGACCTGACTCGGGGAGGGGGGGGGGGGGAGAACCAAGCGATTTCCCGATTCTTGCAATTGCATGAGGGATGATTACTGTACAGGGGTGGGGTCCTAGGGGCCGGCACTCCCCGTAAGGTCCTACGGTTTTGCCATTTTAGAAGCTAAAATTAGTGTTTCAGAGCACAAATTTTCCCTGTTTCCTTCTTTTTTTTTGCCTTCCCGTCTCCCCTATCCTCTTTCCCTTCTCCCATCCTTTCTCTCGCTCTTTGGCCCATTCTCGTTCTCCCTATTCTCCCCTCTTTTTCTCTCATCTTCTTTCCCCTTTCTCTCTTTTCTTGTTCTCTCTTTTTTTTCCTTCCCATATTTGGCTCCCTTCTCGATTGATTGTTGTGGTGTGTCTGTGTGTGGTGTGTGTGTGTGTGTGTGTGTGGTGGGGTGTCCTCTCCATTGGCTATGCCAATGGTGGTTTGCGGCTTTTTAGCGACTTTTTCTTTAGCACAAAAGGGGGGGCGCAACTTTTAGGGGGTCATGATATTTTTAGCCTGGAACCCGCATTTATTTAGTGCTTTTAGATTATTTAAAGATCCTTTAGCAGCTTATACCCTTGCCATTAGGCCCCTAATTCCTCTACAAAATGAAAAATACACGGAAGAAGTCGCTGATTTCCCAGCACGCAGCAAAAACAAAAAACAAACAAATAAGTTCAGTTATTTTAGTGACTTTTCATGCATACCGTGGGGGGGGGGTGGGGGTGTTCCATTTTTTGCCCGTGTTCAGTTCATGGTCACACAAGCATGCAGTTAGTGCTTTTAGATATTTTAAAGACCCTTCAGCAGACAGCTCCATTTAACTTGAAAACTTTATTGCTGCTGAAGGGACTTTAAACATTAACTTAATCCCTATAAATGGAAAACAATATATTTTCATCTTTAAACTTTACAACTTAACGATTGGGCTAATTTTGAACACACACAAGATGACCCCCCCCCCAAGCATGAAAAACGAAACCGAAAGGAGTAACATTAAATGCTAATTAGATCCCAGGTGAAATCCAAGGTCAAAGCATCTCTGTGCATACCAACGGTCATAAACTTGAATTTAGTTGTGGGACACTTCCAAAAATGCAATGATTTTCACCTAAGATTACATTAACCCCAATTTTGCTCTCAAAGTCAAACCAAATTTTGATTTGAACGGGCTTGGTGTGTGCCATTTGAGTAACTGAAAGGAAAATACTAATTTTCTTTTTGTGACCTAACCATTAGCTACCCTAAAATTATCTACCCACCGACCCCAACACATTATCCCTGAGGATAGTTAGAGCAAAATCCCAAGGTGTTGCTGAACTCCCCTTCGTCTTGTTTTGGGCGTGAAAACCTATTATTCATTTTCGATTCATATATGTATAAAAGTATAGTGCGCATATGGTGAAATCAGTTTTTGACAAGTATCACCCTTAAAAGTCCTTGAGCCTTTTGGATATAAAAATATATTACTAATTACTGCGACGGCCCCCCCATAATTGCCAATTCCGCAACGATTTTTAGTGGTCTCTCAACTTCTAGGAGGTCCAAAGTTCTGTAGATACAGTCAGTAGGACTCTTCGGCTCAACGGGCAGTGACCCCCCCCCCTCAAAAAGGGGCGTGGCCCAGTTCAGCATTTTCGGCGTCAGTGGAAATTATTTAACCACTCAAATAGTGGTTCCTGGACCCTTCTTCAAGTAGTGGATTCCTGAAGAGTTAAGCTCTGGACATATATGGCATACAAAACCACCATGAGCTACTAGAGTAACTTTATTTGCTTCCCATGACAAAACAAATAATCTAGCGAAAGTGGAAACATTATTTTTGGTTAGATTTTGTCCAAACCTAACCAAAAATAATGTTTCCACTTTGGCTAGACTGATTGTTTTGTCATGGGAGGCAAATGAAGTTCAGTCATATGTGTGACATCCCGAAGAATGGCCCTATTCCAAAGATAGATGGTAAGATACTAAAATTCCTTCTGTTTCAACCCCTACAGCACATTTACTACCATTATCTGAGTTTGTGCTTGATTATTGCCATCATTGATCTGGAGTATTAAAGGCACTATCAGTGATCCGCCCAAAAGAGTCAAAATATTTGAAATTTGCAGGAATAGCTTACAAGTGTAGGAAAAGTGTGTAGAATTCTCATAATTATTTTTTTCAAACTGAAAAACCGATAGAAAAGGAAGAAAACAACAGTATTCAAAGATATGAATCTCCATTCAATTACGTGCTGTAGTAAGTGTCCGTACAGACAGTAATGACTAAAATATCCAATTTTGCCCTTATTAGGCTGTTTTTGGTCGTATTACTTGTAGGGTGTGTTAGGATACCTATACTTGTTACAGAAATGCAAAAATCTGATTTCTGGTGATTTTTTATTTTATTTTCTGATTTAGCAAATCACTGATAGTGCCTTTAATCACTTTCTTTCTATCTCTGTTGTAAACCCAGAACCCAGACATCATCCTAGTTCACTACCTGAACGTCCTATGCCAAGAAGACCCCAAGGATTCGGAGGGCAAGTGGACTATATCGCCCAACATACCACTTGTGTACAACCCCAACTTGTGTGATGGCAAGCCGTGGACGAGGGACGACTTCACTGAACAGATCAAACCTATGTGTAAGTAATAATTTGATGTTTACTTGTTATGTCCCTACACCACCCTCCACATCTATTCACTGTAGAAAATCCTTGTAGAACTATTGGTTTGAATTAAAGATGCTATCAGTGATTCTCCCCAAAGAGTAAAAAATATTTGCAAGATATGAATTGCCATTCAATTAACAGGTTGTAGTGTCTGTACAGACAGTAATGACGAAAATATCTGATTTTGTCCTTATTAATATTGTTTTCAGTCAATATCAATTGCAGGGTGTGTTAGGATACCTATATTCATTACAGACATGCAAAAATCTGATTTGTTATATTTTTTTCGATTTCACAATTGAGCAAATCATTGATAGTGCCTTTAATACTATTTGAAGAAGTTCACCAAATTTGTTAAAAAATGTAAACTTTCTTTTCCCCTATTTCTGCTATTGCATCACACAATGCATTCCATATAATGCAAATGTCTACTAACAACTGGCTACTAATATATTTATTCTGGAAATATACATCGTGAAGTGATTTCAAAATAGGTTCACCTGCCATCTGGCAAACACTTTTATTTAACTATGAGTTACAATATTCTCATCCACCAAGAACACAGTTCAATGGGTTGTACTTGTACATACATTGATATGAACTGACCTTGTGTGATCTGGGTATCATATATCATACCAAAAAACCAGGGGGAGCATTTTCTAAATATAATGGTGAATGAAAGCTACTGAACTGTGCCAAGGGAATTGAGATTTTACAAGCTCATAGTGAAATAACCAATTAAGGTAACTGTGTAGAAATATCAAAATAGATTAGCTGTAGTGGATAGAATTCAATTTTTGGAGGCAGATTATACCAGTGGGTAATTAAATAACACAGGTGATACCGCTCTGTAGGACTTGCCATACAGGAAATCTTGTTAAAGCAGCAGGGGGTCATCCGTCTTATCGTGCCAGGAGGGAGGCGTCTGTGTATTCTTCACGTTTTAAAAGGGAAGGAGATAACAGAAGTTTCATTTGAATTCTTAATGTGCAGTCCTACGTCAGTCGGTAACTGGAAGTTAACGGTGCAACAAAAGATTTTGAGGCACTCAAATTTTGTCATAATACTAATTTCATATAGATTAGACACTCAATAGATTTCTTACCTTGTATTTGGCTACAGAACTGTGATAAAAGGGAGAAAAAAATGTGATTTTGATTTGCTTATATTTCAATATAAAACATAGGCTGAATTTTGTATTTGCTCCTATACGAAATTAGAAATTTCACAATTTTTGTACCAAAGAAACATTTCTCAGCTTAATCCTTCAAGATGGGGATATTTTTGATGAAATGCTTTATATTAGGACAAAAATCAGAATTTTCACATTTTTTAGGGACACCTGTTATTTGAAATCTCTTGTTGCACCTTTAAGCGACTGAGGAGGTGATGCGTGTCTTTTAAGTCTTCAAAAGGTAGCCCGATTTGCGTTGGTGACTTTAAGTAATGTATGGCAAAACTATTTTTTTTAAATATCAGTTCATGTGGTAGGCTGGTTCACAAAATATTCTTTTTTTGTCTATATTGTTGAAACGTTTAATTTGGAAAAGGTCATTTACTTTAAAAGAAGCGGTTCCACTTTAAATCCTGAATTCATATTTTTTTGGTTGTCCATTTTTATTATTTTTTTCAACCCATTGTGGGGCATTTTAGGCCTATTCATGTGATTTTTCTGGGTTTTGTCATCAGTTTCAGGGTTTTGAAATAGTACTGAGCAGCATCTCTGTAAAATGATAGGGCACAGGCATCGAATTACAATTTTAGAATTACATGCACCGGTGCATGTAACTTCAAAAATTTACATGCACAATGTAAAAGTTAAATGCACAGGCTAATGTAAACATGGATTGGTGCTACTGCTAACCTTTATTCATATCAGACTCTGGTACGTTCAGACTATTGACAGTTGGCTCAAATTTTATCATTTTTAGCATTCAATTACTTTCTATGAAATAAGCTAAAATTGCATAGTTTATGAATTCACAAAGTTTAAATTTACATACACACTTGCATGCAGGATACAAAGTCACATGCACAGAGAGAAAGCTACATGCACCTGTGCATATGTGTACCTGGGTAATTTGAAGCCTGGTGGGGCATCACCACCTCTGAAGGCAAAGAATTGGGAAGTTACTCCCTAAAAAGGGAATTTTTGTCCCTTTACGCATAAAGGATTCAAACAAAACACTTGACCTTTTACAGTTTGAAGTTCAAATAATATGCTTGGGATTTCTTACAACCTACATCAATTGATATTTTAATCAGACGTTATAGAAACCAAGACCATTCATATTTTACAACTGCCATTCAGCAGTCACGTCATGCCAGATGGCACCTAACTTTGGTTTATTCGAATAGTGCTTCTGCAGCAAATTTTAATAATAAACACACCCAAAAAAGTAACTCCTCACCCCTGAAATTTGTCTGTCAAGTTCAAACGATACATCGCATTATACATTATGGTATATAATTGGAAACGGTATTTATTTACGCGCATTTTGACACCTCATTTGTGGTGATTGATGGAGTATTGTTGAAGTTATGCCCACTTGACCGAACCCACCCCAGGATTTAAAAGTTGCAGTAATCCCTATAGAGAAGAATTCGTCATGCAGAGAAGAACAAGATTGCACTGATTTCAATCTTTAACAGTATGACTGTCAATAGGATTTACTGCAACTTTTAAATCCTGGGGGTGGGTTCAGTCAAGTGAAGTGGGACAGCAGCATATGGTACAACATTTGGACGAAGAATTTGCACAACATACCAGTTAGCATTCAAATTTCGGACGATCTGAATAAGTTCCATAAGAAAGGAGTGCAAGAGTTCGCTAAAAGTGTGTTGGATTCACACATTAATGAAGACTCAATTAAGTGTTTGAATCAGCCGAAGTAATGATATCACATTTGTGACTTTTGAAAATGCCTCATTTTGTCTTTAATCGCCGGTCAGTCAGCCAGGATGTCTCTATTTTCACACAACATTTACTCTGTTGCAGTAAGCCCTATAGAGAAGGAGAATTACTCAAGCAGAGAAGAAGAGGATTGCATTGATTTCAATTGGTAACAGTATGATTGTCAATAGGATTTACTGCAACTTTTAAATCCTGGGGGTGGGTCCGGTCAAGTGGGCATAACTCCAACAATACTCCATCGATCGCCACAAATGAGGTGTCAAAATACGCGTAAATAAACATGCTTCCAATTATATCCCAATTGTTGTCAAATGTATAGTTGACTTGACAGACAAATCAGGGGTGGGAGTTACTTTTTTGGGTTGTTCTTTATTTGATTGTCTGATCCATGTCCTTGCCATTATATACCATATGTTCTATTTTAAGGCTACTTCCTGGTGCATTATGCAAGGAATTTTATTGATATACAACACTTTTGAAGCGAATTTCATGTGCTTTCAGTGAATGTCACTGCTGCATCATGGCAGAAAAGATAGACAGTTTTGATACTAGGTGTTGTATGTAGATTATAAGGGAGGGGTCAACAACCAGTAGTAAACATGTGAACCAAAATTGGCATGCATACAAACTCTCATGGTACACAGAGCGGCTTTATTTTATCTATACATTTGATTTTAGTGTTTAGTAACTTATTTCTTTTAATTCGTTCCTCTGTTTCGGTGTCATCTGCACGAATTGCAGAAGGCAAAGAGGATTACTTCTGTGTGTATATCTGTGTATTGTGCGTTTTGTTTGTGTGTTTGTGGTCAAAATCGGTCACATTAATATATTACATGCTGTATGAGTTCCGTAGGGCTACGATGATGTATTGGTGGTGGAACGGAGGGGGAGGGTGGTGGTGACATGTTGGTGACCTCATGTGACCTTTTGACCTCATGTGACCTTTAGCCCCCCCCTTCACAAACCCGGAGGCTGATGACACTAGGCGGGTTGATTGATGTAATTTCTAATACATTGGTTTGGTGTGTTTTTGACTAAAATAGTAAACCTATTCTTGGGGAAGGTGTCTCATATCATTCACAGAAAAAGTCAGATGCCTTTGTAAGTTGCAAAAAGTTGCTGGTACAAAATAAAATTGATAAATCAGCCATTTTGTTTAAAAATAAAAAAAAAATGATCTCAGATTGCATCTATGTGACACAATTTTCTGGGGCTCTTAAGTTGACCCAAACCTTGCCATAGTAATTTTTTAGCATCAATCATCAGATATTTGAATGGTTCTTGATTTTCAGGAAAGCACTACTGTTAAAAAATTTCTTCTGCCAAAATTTCAATTTCAATTCACTGCATGGAACTGGCTGTAAAGCCAATGATAAATATGATTAAGTCATAAAAAATGAATTCACTTAGTGTAATTTATGACACAATCACTGATTATTATTTCATTTCTAAATGTCTAGCATGAAACAACCTTGAAGATAATGCTAAAGAGAAGAATATTGCATATATAAATGTGTGGTTAAAAAAAATCTGTTCACAGAAGGAAAACAATAATGGTCAAAATTAATATCTTGGTGTATAATTCATGTTATTGGTGGAGTCTGTCAAAATGCAGCAGATACTGTTTTGTTGAAACTCTCATGAATTATTAAAGGTATTTTTATGAAGACAATATCCTTTCACATGTGTATGTCTTCACCTTATGTATGTGTGGTTGAAGTGACATTAAAATTGAAGAGATTTCACAGGAATAATGAGGAAAATTTTGAGATTCTGATAAATGAGTGCACACCCATGCATGCAGCATTCTTGCTTGATTTGTCCTCCATTTTATTGCAGCATAATTACATTATACCCTTTGCTCCTATTCTTTATCATGTGCTCTATTTTGTTAAAGGTGGTTGACCCGATCGACATCCTCGTCCCCCACTTTACTCCATCAAAATGGAGATTTTGGTATCAGAAGAAAGCTCACATTTTTCTCATTACCCCAGTGAAATTTTAAGCCCAGGAGATATTTCCTTTTGATGTTATGAACAAAAATGTCTCAAAAGTGTGGTATACCTCATTTATTAACACAGTCTATAAGCCAATAGTACACTTTTTTGCTTTTACTATCCAAACGGCTGGGCCGATTTAACTCAAAATTTGTAATCGGATGTTTTTGGTGATATACTTCCATGTGAAGGATAAAAACATCATATGAAAATTGATCATGAGGTCACCCACCTTTAAAGGAATAAAGCACATGATAAAGAGTAGGTACGAAGGACATTATGTAATTATATGCCCTTTGCATGATAAGTTTGAATACAGCCATGTATAATGGCTTTCTCAAACTTAAAAGTACTATCAGTGATATCATGCAATATATGGAAATCTACCAAAGAGCCATTCTTCGGAAGTCACACACATGACCGAACTTTATTTACCCCCTAAGACAAAACAACTAATCTAGCAAAAGTAAAAACATTAGTTTTGGCTAGGTTTGGTCACTAAACCTGACCAAAACTAATGTTTCCCATTTTGCAAGATTGGTTGTTTTGTCATGGGGGACAAGTAAAGTTCAGTCACATGTGTTACTTCCCAAAGAATGGCCCCAAATTGTCAAATATCAGATTTTGTCATTTTTTTGTGATGGTGTATTTCAGGATCCTAACCCTATTAAGGGCTGAAGTCTTTCTAATGCATCATTCTAAAGCAACCAGTCTATGTGAACATGTTTGAACAATGTTAATGCTTTGAAAAGAGGGCAGTGCTTGAAGAGTGAGGGAAATTATGGGGTAAAATAAACTTTTTAAAATCGCCCGAAATCGGCAGCATTTACGACCTAAAAACACCAAACATCTTAAAAAATCATGACTTGTCTACATAGTTTTAGTTAGTTAAACCAGCGTTTTAAATCCGGTTTTGTCCCCGCTAACGGGGGTGGCCGGATTGACCCCACTCAGCAATACTGCTGTGTGAAGATTTATTGGAGCAAAAGATAATTGACCGGATGCCCTTCCTGATGCCAATCCACAGTTTCGGCGGTGGGCCTAGCCTTTGGGCAACCATGCCCACCATGCAAGGCAGCATGTGCTGGATGGCCGCCATTAGCTCTCCAGAGCTGACACCCTTGTAGGTAGATCTTCTTTTTCATTCTACCAGGGTAACCAGCTACCCTCCTCATCAGATTTCCTTAAATCCGATGGGGTGACGGTTTAGCCGCCGACAACTCGGCCCTGGGACAGGTGGTACTGGTTACCAGGATACCAGTAGCAGGCCCTCAAAGGAAACCTGACCTGACCTAAACAATTACATAAGTCTCCTACATCAAAATAATAATAATAATATTCGGTTACTGCAATACAGGGTTAATTCCAAAAAAAAAAAAGGGTTTTGAAGAAAAAGGAGGAAAATGTGTTCCCAAGCAACCACCAGATCTTGAGTTCGAATAGGGTTTTCTGAAGGTGAATTGAGAATTTAAAAAAAATTTGGGTCAATGATTGAGGTTTTTATCTGTCAAGATACCCACTGCAATGGGCAATTAAATGGGGATTACTGTTTGGTCAGCAATGCTGTTTTCTTCCCTTGTGATAAAAAGTAAACACCTTAGGAGACTTATGTAATTGTTCATTCATTTTAAGCAACTCTGTAAAAGATTTTCTTGGTAAGATTTAGAGGCCCAAGTCTTTCTGCAGCTCTTCAGATGTGCAAATTTCCACTTGATAAGCATTTTCTGTATTTTTTGTGGTCTAGTCATTTTTTTTAAAAGAATCTTGCATGGTAATATCTTGTTAGTTCAGATCCAGATCATTTTGTAGGATAATTTGGACACAAAGTCATTTCAAATGTATAAACCAAGAAAGCCTTCCTCCTATAACTAAATGCCATATTTGAGAATCGTGTTTTAGAAAAGCAAGGTAAAACATTCATTTCATAGAGCATAGAAATTTTTCATTTTAGAAATATAGAGTCCTCAATGTATTATCACTGCATGCAGAACCCACAGCATAATACAATCATTTGTAAAAATGGGCCATCAAAATATTCAGTGGGCCGAGTGTAACCCAATCTGTCCAGTAATTTCAAAATTTGATCTTTCCCAACGCGTGCCTCCTTTAGATGCGTTGCCCTCCCAGCTCTCACTTACAAAACAATGGATGTCGTTAAGCCATTATTGATGGTAATTGCATGCTTTTCAAGTACATCAAAACATATACCTGGAAATATTTATTTTGGTGAAGGCTTGAATAATTGATGCTATTACTGCTTGAAATTTTGCAGGCTAAGTACATATTATTATCACTATTTGTGTGTGTTTTTAATGAATATAAGCCTTCAGAAGGGACTGACTTCATAATGCATTTTATTCTACTTTTTTGCTTGAATGTTTAGTGTTTTGTTAGGTTTTATTGCGCATAATGCTTTGGTAAAATTGAATAATTTATGGCATTTAGGATTCAGTATCGCAATAACAGACTAATGTTTAGAAACTGATTTGAAGATGCTTGCGGAAGAAGTACTGGAGTCAAACAGCTGCCGTGTGCCAATGTTGTAGTCAAGTTGTTTTGTAACCCAGGATAGGGAATAACTCAATACAAATGGCAATGCAGGTATATGCTGCAAATATCTTAGCTTGCAGGTTATTCTTACATTAATGTTACACAACCAACAACAGCAGACAATCGTAGAATTAGTTTATCTTTTCCCAGAGGTCATTGTACACAAGCTAAAAATGTGTTCATAGTCGGATTTGACCTGGCAACCTTTGGTGTACTTGAAGATGTTTGTTCCACTGAACCCTTGTCTGGGGGGTGGGGTGGGTGTGGGGCAAGTGAGAAGCGGAACATTAAATTTGATCTGTAAGTTTTAGGTCTGAAGCAGACAATCATATTTTCCCATCTTAATCTCTGTAAATTTCACAATGGAAAAAGCACAATTTCTGTGTGGAAATAAGCTAAGATGACAGCATATCACTCTAAAGATGGTTAAGTACCACAGCATTAAAAAAGTTACCGATGACTTCTGTCGAAATTGCCTCTAAAGAGCCATTTCATGTAAAAATTCCACTCATTAAATCTTTCTGTTGGAAAACTTTTACATTGAGACATCATTGTGCCTGCACTTCAAAAATTCAGAAAAAAGCTTTTAAATAACAGTGATGGATCGCAAAAGTAGACTGATCACTGGTTCAGTGCGTAAAGCCTTAATGAGTCCTTTGAAAACTCATAATTAACAAAGAGCTCAGTGAAAGGTTAATACTTAACTGAATAGCCATGCTAATTAAAATTGGAAATGCCAGGTTGTTATTACAAAAGTCATTATTTCAAGATGTGAATATCATTTACAGCTGAGCAACTCTTCAGGGAGTTTCTATATAGTTCATTGAAAGGACATTTAAAACACTGGCAAATTCTCAACATCAAGTAAAAAGGGATAGGCTTGTGTTATAACAAATTGTGGACTGTTAATTTAGTTTTTAAAAAAAATTGAGCAAAATATCTATGACAAATTGTTGTAAGTAAATGATACTTGGGACATATTTTAGGTCAAATTAAAGCAAGATGTTTTTATTTTTGGGGGGGAGGGGATGGCAAGATTGTTTATGGGGTCAAAATTCAGTACCATTTGTCAAAATTGAATCCCAGGTTATAAGAAAACACCTATTTGCCAATTTTTTTACTTGCCTGAATGAATTTTAGGAAGGGCTATGCAATTACTATTTCTCTATGTGTATAGGTATGTGTATATAAATGTGTGTGGTATTATAGATGAAAAACTTGGTGAATGGTTGAAGGGCAATAGGTTCTTTGCCTGATTAGATCTTGAGGCAAAATATGTTAATAATTAAATAGTTAATTTGCGTTAATTTATGTAAAATAATAGAAATATACATTTTATTAATTTTGTACCAGACATAAGATTTCACCTCCACTATATGTCACTGCACATTATGCCACTGGTGACATGCATTTCATATTTAATGAGCTAATTTGCATAATTCATGCAAAACAATGCATTTATTGAGTTGTAGATGCTATATATATGGGAATGCCATCATAAAGACCTTCCATTCACATTTATGTTGCTGGTGACATCACATATTAAAATCAAATTTGCATAACAAAAACTAGAAAATAAGTTTATTATTATGTTTATACTCTTTTGGCATAATTCTAGTATACCCTTTGCTCCTACCTTGTATCATGTGCATTATTCCATTAATGGAATGAAACACATGATACACATTTGGTGCAAAGGGTATAATGTAATTATGCCGTAACTTTATTCTGGCATTTTGGCTTCATTGCAAATGTATCAGGTAAGGCTAGTGTTTCAAGAACCATCTTGTTCATAGTGAAAAATGAGCTATTGCTAGACCAGAGGACTTAGAATGTCAGGAAGGAACAAAATGACTGATTAAAACTAGAAGATTGAAAAATTCAACTAAAAAGTAGTACATCCCTAAATCCCAAGTTGCCAGCATTTTGTCTTTGTGAAATACCAAACCATTATTCCAAGACTGCCCTGGTAGTTTAAGGTGCAACGAGAGATTTCACATATCAGGTGTCCCTAAAAAATTGAAAGTAGTGATTTTTGCCCAGACGTAAAGCTTTCCTTCAAAAACATCCCGATCTGAAAGGATTAAGCTGAGAAATGCTTCTTTGGTGCAAAAATTGTGAATTTTTTAATTTCGTATAGGAGCAAATACGAAATTCAGCCTATGTTTATATTGAAATATAAGCAAATCATAATCACCTTTTTTTTCTCTTTTAAGACATTTCTGTAGCCAAATACAAGGTAAGAAAGCGTTTTGAGTGTCTAGTCTATATAAAATTACTATTATGACACAAAATTTGGGTGCCTCAGAATCTCTCGTTGCACCTTTAAAGGAAACGACGGCTAACTATGGCTAGCAATTTTTAACACGTCAAGAAATTTCCACATGGTTGTTGCACATGGCAGCTAAAGTGTTTGGTCACTTTTCAAATATGCACACATCTTCATATTAAAGTCAAAGTGAGTTAACATTTGAGGAAATCTCATTTTCGACGTGTGCAGACGTATTACCGCATTCGCAGCCGATATATATTAATATTTCAGGATTTGTGTGGGCACCGGGGCAGATAATATTCTTCTGTATGCATGGGCAAGATTTATTGCGTAGACAATTAGATTTGGCAAGCCAGCGAGTTGTTTATTGTATGGAACAACAAAAATTACTCTACTGATTGTTATCTAAATATAATAGTCACATTGAATTCCTGGTCTGTGGAATTTAATTGCTAATATGCATTGCAAGAAAATGATTTATATTATTATTAAATCTATTGCAATCAAATGAAGAAAATATTATTTTTGAAAATATTTTTTTTTGTTGGTTAAGGTGGTTGTTATTATTAGAGTAAAAGAAATATGTAATTGTTGGTGGTGTTCTCAAGTAGGATTAAAGAAGTGAATTTGCCAAGAGAATGGTTTGAATTCCAGTAATATATTGTTTAATATTGTTGTGGTGCTCAATTATGATCCATTTATAGCGAAAGTAAAACAAACTCCAAAAGGTCATTTTAAACATCTATAACCTCCAATCCTCCATCCTTCCTCTCTTATTCCTCCTCCTTTCCTTTCCTTCCCTTCCCTTTCCTTTCCTTCCCATCCCTCATTTCCTTTTCCCTTCTGTCCTTTCCCTGAGCTGTCCCTTACCATCCCTTCTTTCTCCCCTTCTCTCCCCTTCTCTCCCACTTCCCCTGTCCCCTTCTCTCTTTTTGTTTCTTTTTTCCCTACCCCCATTCCCTTCTCTCTTCTTTTTTTCTTTTTGCCCTTCCCCCTTGTCAATTCCATGCTCTTCCCCTCCCCCACCCTCTTAAACCACTTCACCTTCCCCCTTGACTTTCTTCAGAAAAGTTTAGACCCTTAGTCATCAGAATTAATATTGTCCTAATTTTGCTCATATTGTTTGTGTGTCTAATTGGACAACCTAAGTAGGTCCTGTGTGCAAGAAATTTGCTATGGTGCAATGTGACAAACATTCACATATACCACAAACAATCACTACCAGAAACAACACATTTTGAAAGTAAGTTTTTTTTTTCAAGGATATCTATAGAACTATAAACAAAACTGAAAGCTTGCAATCAGGAAATGTATCTTTAATATGACTTGACTTGCACATTATTTTGCATTAATACAAGAACAGTAAAACATAGTTTCAAACAGATAAGTTAGAAATTAATATTCATAGCCATACTCATCAGGGGTTGATTTAATTTTTTTCTCCACTGGCCTGAAGGGGGCCAGTGAACTAGGAAACCTACTGGGACTGGCCCTGCAATAAACTCACTGGCCCAACAATTTTCCATCCCATGGTCATGAATTTCTTGCTTACACTAAACTTTGATAATAGGCTGAATGTCAAAACTACTATGGGCCCAATATTTGGGACCTCAGTTCCTGGGGAGCACTCAACTTTGGTTAGGGTTGAGGTGAAAAGCATAAACACCGAACTGAAGAACTTGAGAACTGAAGTTTTTGAAAAGAAAATTGTCTTCGGAACTGGTTTGTTTTTACCAATTCATGGACTTGGGAACTGCATTGTGGGCCAAATTAGAGGTTGTGGAGCTGACAAACTGGCAAAATTTCCCCACGGAGCTAAAAATGTGTGAGTTTTGTGGCAAAGTAGGGGAGTCTAAAAGAACTGCAGAAGAGATGCGAACTGGGGTCTTGAACAACACACATACCCGTGTTCTCCATTGAGTGCTGTATGTATCATTTGTTTCAGCACTGTATTCAAATGGCCTCGTCTACAAAGTCACGGTTTATTCCGTACATGTTGCTATGGTAGCTAGGACGCTCTCTCATGGGGGACACTCAGTTTCTTTACACCGGGCTACAGTTGTCACTTTGGGAGATAACCTCAAGTCCATTTCTTTTCATACTCCCGCTTTAATCTTTTCATTGCTAGGAAGGTTTTTCTGATTTTGCTTCTTAGTTGGGCCTGGCCCACTGCACTTGGTCAAGAAATGCTTCATTTCTGCTGAATTCTGCGGTGAAGCAGCCTGATATGTGCGCTATTATGAAATTGTGTCATGTGAGATCATGCTTTTTGTGAACAGCACTCACACACGTAGCCTGGGGACCTACTGGCCCTTGCTCGTATGCACATAAAATGCTATGATTGACTGAGGGACTAACATACCTGTCTGTGTTAGAGAGAGAAGTTGTGCCAGTGGAAGTCGGCACTGAATTAGTGACTGATAATCTTTGAAAAAATGAAAAAACATGAAAATAATAAATGCTGAAACATTTTGAGGAAATAGGGGTAAAAAGGGAATTTTTTACAAGACAGTCAGTAACCTACTAAACCTATATTTCTGGAAATCCAACTGGCCCGACATGAATTACACTGGTCGCGGGGCCCATGTTAAATCAAGCCCTAATACTCATAGTACTGGAACAACAACATTCAAAATAGACATTGAACTTAACTTGAAAATCAAGGACAACCAACACACATATACCATACAACCACTTACTACATTTATGCAAACTGATTTACACTTTTTATGTTGTTTACAGTCTCCTAGGTATCGTGATAAATGCAGATCGTCTGAGGTTTAGTGGGTGTCCTTACACACACAAACACAATTACACATACACAAAAAATTAGACACAAACACAAAATGAAACGGATACTTTCTTCCGTTAACTGCATCTGTCAGGGTAAGATGATCAACTATAAATGAATGAATCTTTTAAAGTGTTTGACAACTGGACAACAACACACATGCACACATACACCAACACACGCATATATCACCAACACACGCATACACACACAGACTTACAAAAGCTACATTGTGGGTTCCTACTAAAAATCTCTTAAAAAGTCACTTTTTTCTACTTTTTTCTTTAAAAAACACTCTTTTGTGACTATATAGTAACAAATTTTGTTACTATATTAGTAACAAAATTTTTCTCTTAAAAAGACACTTTTTTAGACATTTTTAAAGAATTCAGTTTTTTTTTTAATGTTTTTTACTAAACTACTCATTTTTCTTAGCCCTCTTGATTGCGCCACAGGCCTATAAAGTTACTAAACTAGAAAAATCCTTTCTACTCTTTCATGGAATAAACCTCAATACTAGATTACAGTTTAATCTGTTATAGGACATAATAAGTAACATAGTAACTCTAACTCTAATAGAGTAACCCCACAATGTCAAGTAAAATAAATTATAAAATAACCCCACAATGTTCATATTTACAAAAAAATAACCCCACTATGTCAATCTAGTAAGTACACACACACTCTCACATGCATGCATACACACTCACACCACACACAATCACAACTTTGTTGTCCTCAGCATCTGCTTAAATTATCATCAAATTTATTAAACAAGTGAATTGTTCTTTGGCTCTCAAATGTAGGAAATGGAGGATATGTGTATCCAACTTCCCTGGAAGCTGCTTTTTGTGTAATTGTTATACCTCATTCATTTCTGTTATATAATAGCTATTAATAAATTGGAAGAGTGGACTGATTCTATGACAAGACAGCACAATTATAGTTTCATAGTGCAATTGAAAAATTAATATTTCATGTTGTTGGTATGGAATGCGATCTGATGTAAATCTATCCAGACGATTCGGTGTAATCAAAGTGAAAGAGGCTGTGATATAACTTGATAAAATCTCATGAATTTTTGAAGGCTGTGACTTGGCAACAAAGTGTTCAAGACATTATTTAAATGGAAGTCAGTCACTTGGGCACCACCTTAATGAAGGCTGAGATGATGGTGTGTGTTGGACATTCGGTTAAGAATTTAAAAGAATATACCTTTTTTAAAGATATTTAAAGTGAAGACAATTTGAAATGCTTCAAGAAAATGACAAGAGTTATTTCAAACTTACAGGTTGACAACTGGCTGGACGAACATTTGGCTTGTCACTGTAGTCGCAACCACAATTCTTTTTCTGAATAGGCATTTACATGTGTAGATGTCTAGCGCGCATCTTGCGCGTTGTCATAGTTCCATCTGATGGGAATGTGGGCATAGTTTTAAAGCAGAGAAAAGGAATTGTGGCAGAGAGGATAACAAGGCTTTCTTCTATGTTTTCCCCCTTTCTTATGATGCTTTGAAGACAATATCCAGAAGTTAACCTTTTTTTCTACATTAGCATAGGCAAATGTTAAAGTTTTTAAAAACATATTTTCCCCAAGTAGAAATATTGCCTGCAGACTGGATAGATGCAGCTTTGGATACATTTCTACATATGGGTATAAAACATGAATAAATGCATCTATTGAGTATATTGCAATGTTTTGCCACATAGTCTTATTATTTTTCCCACTGAAAGATGTTTAGCCATAAAAGTAATTGACTCTAAAACAATTTCTTGCCCCCCACCCTGTGAGGTACCATTTACAGACTGCTTTAGTAATGCGCATGTGTGTAATATAGTCCCAAGACATATTTAGTAGAGGACCAGCCTGTAGATCCCTTGAACAAACTCTGGAAACAAAGATTTGAAGGAGTTTTGGGGTTGCTTAATTGATGTTGAATGTTTTTAACTTGGGCTTTTTGTTTCAGTGTTTCGGCATTTTGGGGAAGGGGGAAATATGGTTAATGCAGGGGTCAAAATAACGAACTGTCGCAGTTGATTCAATGTGCATGTCCAATCATTTGCCCTGTCATATGGAATCTAAAAGGCTGGTATTCTGAAAGGGAGTTTAACTTTTGACCTGGGTTTAAACCAGGGTTAGTCTTACAAGAGTGGACCTTTTTCCTTTCAAAATACTATGAAAGTTAAATATAACGGGTGAGAAAATTGTCCGACCTCAATGAGGACACATTGGCTCAAAAGGTCAACGACTCCTTTTTAGTCAAGGTCATATTTTTAATATTATCCAATATTAAAGATGCAAGTGTCTAATCATAATGATGTTTTCCTGCATGACAAAGTCAATTTTGCAACTTTGAGCAGTACAAATAATAACCTTGACCTTGAAATACAAAATGACAGCTATTTCAAGTAAAAAAATGTTCAACATCTATTGGGGAACCCCCAAAACATCTTCAGATCTTTGTTCCCAGAGTTTGGTCATGGGATCTACAGGCTGTTCCTGTACTAATTATGCACTGCGACTCACTGTTGTTTGAAAGAACCTTGATTGAGTTTTTACAGACAAAAATTCAATTAGAATCAATGAATATAAAAAAATATACTACTGCCTTCATTCGATCCTTAACTTTGGGCGCCGTGGTGACTCTAACAGCCCCTCAACAAACCATCACTATTGCATCACCCTGGGCCATAGTGTAATTAGGGCCTCTCAAGACAGTATAATTGTATAAAGGAACCTTATGAGATATTTAATTGTCTTTGTGTATCTATTAACCCCATTATATCTTTAATTTATTCTGATACCGTGATGGATGCAACCTCAAGCTGGTAATAAAAAACACAGTCATTCGGTAAGAGTTTTGTCGGCAAAGGCTACAATAGTGTATTCCAATACCTTTTTTGAAGACCACCCTGGCGAGCCCATGAAAATTTGTCCTACATTTTATTGATAGTCTGTTAGGGGCCGTTTTAGCAACAATTGGTAAATTATCCACCTAATTTTGGGTGTATGTAGCTAATAGAGAAAAAAAACTGAACTGACAACGTCCTTTTTGATTTTGGAGCCCTAAGAGCATACAGCTTCATACTTTTTAGGATGCTAAATGTTCTGATAAAGTTTCACACAGCGTGCTGTTCATGCAGGTCCGTTTGACTTGTTTTTGCTTAATTTTCCTCAGGAATTACTGCAGATTTTTCCCAAAATTCAGGGTACAGATTTTGATTGGAAATGTCTTATAAGAAAGACAGATTGCCTTTTATACATTAGTGTATATATGTCAACTACTCCTTTAATTGTTAACCCATCAAACATAAATATAATACAATCTGAGTGACCATTTAAGTAAACTCCTTTCATTTTGTGAATACAACATCATTGTCATCATCACAAGCAACACAATGACATTTTGCCTTGGTTTGTTCATTTTGATCACAGCTAAATAACATTTTACAGCTGATTCAATTTCCGATGGTCAACATTTTTAATTTCAATTGTTCAACTGAAGCTTTTGAAAGTTGCAAATTCACATATTATGGTGCATGACACTTTGTGGGTAAGTAGACTGTTCCCATGTGCACAGGGGTGGTATGAAGGGTGAAGTCCATTTTGTCTTGCCTAAAATATGTGAGGAATGCAAATTGTTAACTGTGAAGAATGACGTAATCTATGGCCATTGCATTTGTATTGTGTCATCTGAAACAAAATGTTCATGGAGACACTACCAGTAAGACAGTCTGTCTGCCTCTGTCTGCCTTGGCTGTCTGCCTGGTCTGTCTGCCTGGGCTTCCCTACCCGTTCGCCTTCCCGGCCTCCTGCCCGTCTGCCTGCCTGCCTACCCTACCAGCTATCTGCCTCTTGCTCATGTTACATGAAGATTTTGTTTTGATTAAAAATTTTGAAAAGTTTGAAATTCAATTGGCAACCAATTTTGGGTCATTGATGCAATATATAGGTCAAATGTCGCAGTCCCAAAGGTCAAAAGTCATTTGAGGTTAAGTTGTGAGATTGGCAACACTGATCACTTGCTTGAAAGATGACCTGATAATACATGGGTTGTACCATTTTTGTCATCATGAACAACCACCTTCGTCATGACTTAAAATATGGTACAAACCAGGGATTATCGGGCTGTCTTTTATAGAAACATGCATAGACCGTATTTTATTCCCTAATTATAGTACCAGCACAAATTGGATATTCTGACGTTTTTATTGAATTCAATCTAATAATTTAAAACAAGGAAGCCATTTAATGTCAACGAATCACCAGATTTGATGCACAATACTGTATGCTTACCTCCATTGTGAAGAATGAAATTAATCCATCTTATTCTCAAAATAGATTTCAAAAATATGCTGTACTTTAAAAGGCTTTCAAAAAGAAAGTTTTCATTAGGGGATTCACACCAAAAACGTAATAATAATATATTTTTAATGTGCGACATATCCACGTAAATGTGCTCAAGGCGTCATGCGTGCGGTAGCCATGAAAGGCACTCAGCACATCAAAAAAAACCTAATACCGGAACAGATTATGTGATTAGTAGACCCCCCATTTACTTGGAAGTAGTATCGATTTTGATTTCAGAATGATTTCATTTCATATGATTTCATATGACTTGATCAACCTCGTTATGACCTAATCTCTGTAAATTTGCACACAGAGCAATGACTCGGTTGAGGCAATAGTTCAATTCATGCTTGATGAACAAGACAAACTACTAAGAACAAGAGGGGACAAGACGTTGAAACCAAAGGAAGAAATACCAAGCACATCAGGTAAGTATAATGCCATGGACAGTTATCATACAAAATTCACCTTTTTAATTGGGTTTATTTCTGTCTTAAATCGTAACAAGGCTATACCTAGGGAGCAAAGACCTGATTCTGTGTGTTTGTGGATGGGGGGGGGCTATGCTACAGAGTTTCATACACAAAAAAAAAAAATATCCTGAAAATTTGTGAGGGCACAATCTGGGTGAACCAACTTGCAGATGTGGATGTTAATTTCAAATAGGTTTTAGAATTTGGTCGGTCCTTTTTTTAAAAGGTGAGAGATGGTCATCTCTTTGTGCTCAAAAGATCACATGACATATCCATGTATGGGTCCTGGTCCTGCCCAGGTGTAGCTAGAGACTTTAAAAGGAATACTTAGGTTTGCGGTGACAAGAAGTAAACCCCCCACCCCCCCCCCAACCAAAAACATGTGTATTCCTTTAAGTACACAATATAAGAAATATTTATATAATTTTGTATAAAAGAGAATGTGGAATACTCGAAACCCATAACGGACTGAATGCACCAACACAGAAATGAATTTAATTGAGAACATTTAAACAATAATGATTAGATTAGAAACCATTTTAAAGCTAGCAAATTCAAATATACCCATCCAGTTGACACAATAATTTAAAGTGCATGTACCTTCTTAGGAATCAATAAAATCAGTTATTGATAAAATACATTTTTTTGATATCAAATACAATTAGAAGCTCCTGCCAATACTTGGAAAATGTATTCCAGTACAGAAATAAATTGTTAAAGACATTTGAAATTATTTTAATTATGTGCATGTTTAGCAAAATGGTTATCCCGATTCCCCATAGGACGAATACTTTTGGTTATTTCCCGAGTCTTTTTGTTAATTCAGTAAATCGGTATCGTCCGTGGTCACAATCAAACATTTTCGTAGGTTTACAGTATTTACCCGGTAATTATAGACGTGTATATCCCAAAGAGTGAAAGTGAAAGAATTCATTGGCATAATCTCATCCACCTATATTCTAAATCAATCCTAAATAGACGACCAATGTTTTCAATGGTCTTGGAGTCTTCCTTGCGAAACAAATTCCAATTATCCGACAAATTTACGGCCTGTACAACAATCACACGGAAGCTGTCATCTTTAGTCCCTTGCTATATTTACAACACGCTGCAACTCATAACCCCGAAACAGAAGCCAGCGTGATTTTTTTTCGCTGGCTTCTGTTTTCATATTCATGTGCTTGTCATATATCACAGGGGGGGACTCAGGATGCAGCTTCCATGATTTTGTACAGTCGTGACATTTGTCGGAATCAATCTGGATTTTCGCAAGGATACGCCAATGACCATTAAAACCATCTGGGACGTCTATTTTAGGGATATTTATTATATATGTCCGATAGATTTATGCCAATAAAGTCCTTTAAAGCCAGTCAAATTTCACTTTAATTTGTAGCCTTCAGAATGTCCTTATAATGACCAGTTGAAACATTTTGTATTCTCAGGAATTTAAATTGCAGGATCATAAGAGCGCTTTGGGTTAAATCATATCATGAGTAGTTGCCTAGAGGTGTAGTGGATCAAACCCATGATGCACAATGTGCCTCGACATGTACTGTAATAATGCATGTCAGTACTTAGGATCAAAAAGTGTTCCACAAGTTAAGGAACCACAAAAGTTCATATCATGCTAAAAATTCCCTAGTACTAACGCTCGTGGGCTAAAGTGAGCGTTAAAGTCAGGTTTTATGGGTTAAGAATAGATTTTTTGTGGGATCACAGGACCCTGTGGAGTTAATTTCCCCAAACTGGTGCAATGTAGGATAGACTCATACCCATCTAAGTGCCCATGATATACTTAAGATCATGGCGAGCGAGTTTGCGTGTGAGATACTTAACATTTGGTCTTTTGGAATGTCATGGTTTAAAATGTGCTTACTATGTCTCAGGTTTCAATGGTCTACTGGTATTCAATTGCTTTCTCATCAGTGTCTTGACCCCTGTGAACAACCCAAGACTGAAATCAAACAGAAAATTCAGCACAGATGAGCCAAAAGCTTGTCATTCCTGCAGCCACAAACCAAGCAGCAACATCATGCCACTTGTAATCGTCTAACCAAAATTTGCCACGGCTCGGCAACGCGCCGGCAGTAAAACACCTGTTTTAACAGTAGCCAAAACTGGGGGAATGGCGTAACGTCAACGCCTCTCGTGTCGTTTTACCGCAGCGCCCCTAACAGCGCAAGCAGTAGGGTCAGCGATGCGTTTGCCTATTCTGGAACCTATCCAGTTGGGATAGTGGGGGGCAGTGAGATGTTACAGTCTTTCCCCTACCCCTCTTACTCGCACAGTGACCAAAACCAATTGACTATTTGAAACAATTGCAGAAGGATTGATTCCACCGAGTGCATGGGAACAAAAGAGCCAAAGTAAACCATACAAGGAGAAAGAACACGACAGAATGCCAGAGTTGAGGAGGATGGTGGACAATGACCCAAATCGAAGTCTATCCAAATCGTTCAGAAACCCAGCGAGCAGTGCCCTCTCCCCGCCAGAGTAGTTCCGCACCAGCTGGACAGAGAAAAAAGGCATGTCCCTGATCATCAATGTGCAACAGTATCACGTGGCATTTCCACCCCAGCTTGTACAGATAGTCAAATGGAAGCCTGCCACAGGGCCCCCTCTACCGACTTTCGCTGCGCCCTCTTTGTCATGTGACGCTGCTGTCATACCAACCTCTCTGTAAGAAGCGCCAATTACAGTCAAATCAGCAGACCCTGCTAACATCACGAGAATCCCTCCTCCAAACACAACCATGCAAGGCACTTCAGAACAGTGCCCATTCGCATGCCAGCATGAATCCCTCCTTGGCACTACACGCAAAACTGACGTAACTTCAACCCTCCTCAAACGCAGTCCCATGGTCTCAGGCCCATGAGCCGCATCATATTCCCCACAGCATCTCACACAAGACGTGGGCTCCCTGCCAGTCCGTCGGACCATAGATTTAGATTTTGAACTGCCGTTTGACAGGCCTTTGGCGACATAACCCGCTTCGTTAACGGGTCACCCACTGCACCAACAATTACAGTTGCAATCACATTACCCTCAACACACAGGGTCAAATGTTTTTAATCAGGGTCAAAGTTTCAGAATCTAAGGCTCGAGTATGCCAACAAGGCTACCATGGCGACAATTTCCCATGACACTGAAGGGCTCTCCAAGAGAATGCCGGTCCTGTCACAACAGAATTTTTTCCGGACTGGTCTTAGCCAGAGGTACGGGTTGGATTGAAGTTAACATGGTCACATGGTCACTTTTTGTTTCTGGAACTATGTAGTCAGATTTTATGTTTTTTGTGGGCCGCCAGCTGCTGGCAGACCACTTACAATCCGTGTGTCATGGTATTGCTATGTTGGGTGGTGTATGTGGTGGGATGTGGTGTCACAATTGTTAAGTTGTTTTTAAATTGACCTCATTGAAAGTTTTAAACTTCAATTAACGCAAACTTTTTTCATAGGTGCACAATGTGATTCCGGCTATTAGGAGGTCCACAGGTCATGTTGAAAGTTCAAAGTCAATGTGAGTCAAGTTGGAAAAATGGGCTAAAACTGTAATGCATCTAAATTAAACTTGAAGTTCAATTGGAACCAACCTTTGTCATAGGTGCCATGCGAGCCCTCATATGTTGAGGAGCTCAAGGGTCCCGTGCCTAGGTCAAGGTCATGGGCGCCCACAGCCTTATATTTTTGAATAGCGCGAGCGCGACAGCCGAGACCCCCACAGAATTCTAGGTTCATTTTGTCACTGGTTCGCTGTTATGATCTATTGTGTTTGGTGAGCTCAGCTGGTAAGGGCTTTTTGGTAATTTAGTACTTTCTGTCATCATTTGTGTAACTATAGCCTTAAACAAATGGCGGATTCCCCAAATTTCAGGTATTCTGATCTTGCCCTAATAGACATTGTTTTTACAATTATCCCTAGTCAGATGTAATGTCCTTTTTTCCATTGACGGACCAGAAAACAGAAATTTTATTGCAGAGATGATTTAAATTACCCAGATTAGAGCACACATCAGTATTAAGAAGGCCAAGGTTCAGGATTTTTTAAAGTGACAAGCGAGTTTTTTTAGATACGAATTTCTCTCAATTTGCAACGATCGATGTAGACCCGCCTACCAAACGTTCAAGTTTATTGGACAAACGGTACAAAAGAAACAGCAAACCTTTTGTGAACTTGCCCTGCTATCGTAATCGGCCCCATAGAACACCGTGCCTTGACTTTCTGGTCGTGCACGCCAAAGTAACTAACTCATCATATTAGTACATAGACAGCGGATTCGGTTTTCTCGGCATTATTCACTTCATGGTGATCATTACATTGGAAAGCATTCCAAATAGCAAAAAAAACGGGTTCAAAAAAAATGGGGGCGCTTCTTGCGGTAATCTCGCCATGTCTCTTTAAGAATTAATTTGAGGGACAGACGGTGATCACAAATGCCCATTCCGTCCGACTTAACAAAGCATTTTAGACAAGATAATTACATAGTTTTAAAATAAAACCAGCCTAGTCTTAACCAGCAATTTATTTCTTTCCATAATTTTAATAATGCAAACTAACATGTGTAATTAAAGGGGATATAGCGGATTGACTTATATATGAATTGTTGAATTTGATATGAAAATTGAAGGACCAACACATCGTAAGATTACTGTGGATATTTAATCCATTTTGTAGAGTGCTAAGTCATTTTTGTTAGCCCATAAAACTTTTTGTAACAATTGATATGGGTTGAGGGGGGCGGGGTTGATCAAATGCAATATGGCACTTTTTTACCGATTAAAATATTCAACCCTAACTCTTTTCAACCATAAATTTCACGGGTAAATGAGAAAAAATATGTGCTTTTCAGACTAAAAATGTTGACCACTTCAGGTAAAATTGTGTCCTGGGGACAAGGCTCGGTTTTATTATTGTCAACCATGGACCGTTGATGCCTTCTTAGGAATATACATCCTTGTTTATGATCCCCTATATAGGGGGGGAAGAGGTTGGTGACGGGTCCATGGCACACATGCCATGCAACGACAAGTGTTTGTTTTTGACATTTTTTGCATACCCACATCCTCATACAGACTGGGTGCGAAGAATGTTACGGTCCAGGTGTGTAAGATATGCCCATTGCCAAATTGATTCCATGGTTTCATGTTGGTTTGTCAATAGTTAGAGCTCCTGGCGCATCTGTCATAACTAAAGCTATCTCGACTTGAATTTCCTTCTCTAAGATGTAATTAAACAGTCTCCCCGTTGCTACGCTTTTTCTAATGCTTTGGTTGCAAGTTAATTCGATTAACGTAACACCACCTTGAGCCTGCACTGGAGAATTTCATCACCCACAATAACACCTCGCCAATTTAATCATTCTCATCGGGAAAAATGACTCGTTTTCTATGCAAACTTATGATTTAAATGCCCCGCAACCAACAAATTTGATGCCTGATAACCGCGATCGGTCCGTGTCAGCTTCCCTGTAAGTTACAGTTTCTCGTCCAACGTGTCCAAAATGGTCACATTTCAGCACTTCCACCAGTATCTATGTATATTCCAATTTCAAAAAATATTTGGTTGTAGACGCAGAGTAATCATCTTTTTAACTGTCATATCAGATCCGGGAATAATTTCAGCCCATGGTGCGGCAAACGAGATTTTGCAGCGAGTGAAAGGTTTGTGTGGCCTCGGTGACCCCAGCGAGTTCACGATTTCTCCGGCACGGCACCTTTATTTGGGCAGATTCTGGGTTATGCAGTGTTATTGGGGATATTTTCTAATAAGATTGAGGCGTTAGATTTTTCATCTCTGCACGAAGGTATAGGGACAACCCTCATAAATATATCGTGGGAGAAGATTGACAGATCATGCAAACGCGATGTAACACGGTTGAAAACAACACTACTTTTCTCCCGATCAGGTTTTTGGTGAATTTCTTCGCCATTTCGCAACATAGCAAAATATTTGGCACAGAGCTAAATTTTAGTATATAAACCTGGCATTTCACTGACGTTTGAAAGCGTTAGAAAAGATATTAATCACGAAAGGAAGCCCCGCGAAGCATTGTTTGGTAGGTGTAACGGTCGCGTACAGTGACCTTGATTCAAAACTGAGGGATTGTTAATAAATCCATTGACCATGTAGCAACGGGAAGACGAAAAGTTTTTCCTGATACTCAGAAATTGAAATGTACTATTTTTGCAAAGAGGCATGAGATCAACTAAGACTTCGTTAGTACGCCAAGGCGCAAGTCGCTTCACCACTAACTAGAAAGGTTGAACTGCGGGGATGATTTGAATCTGCCTAAGCTTATGGAATAAATTCATATTTTTCAACTTTTCGAACAAAATGTATCTTAAACTAAGCCAACACATCTCATCTCCCATAGACCACTATTTACTTTAATGCTCCTGAAACAATATACATTGATGACCGTTAGAATGCTAGGTTTTGTAAAAAGGATTCAGTGTTACCTCCAACCTTAACTCTCAATTGCTCAGAAGCCCAGCATGACCTCAGTGAATGTTAATGAACTCCTCAAGGTACTCTACATTTTTATCCTGAGATCCCCTAATCTACAACAGTCACAAGCTCATTCATGCTGCACAACAGGACACTTTTTGTTGGGTCCGCCACTAATACTGGCAGACCACTTTAGCAATCCGTTGTGCGAGGTGTGGATGTGTGGTGATCATACAAAATTTTTAATTTTTAAAGTGACCCATGGAAAGTGAAGTTCATTGGAACCCCAACTTCTGGCGTAGGTGCACCAATGGGATCTTCCATATGTTGCTGACACAGGCTAACATAAATGCTTGATTTGAAAAAATGTCTTGTCCTCTACAACATTCTCCCTGGTTAAGGGAATTACAGCAACTACAATAAAACTTATTCCAAGACACCGAAAATCAAACCAGAACCAGCTCAAGCAAACTCAACAAAATAACAACAAAACCATTGAAAATAAACACTTGAGCTACGTACTTCACTTGAGTGGCCCTCAAGTCGGTGCTATGTTGTTCAGTGCTTGGTCTTTTATGCGTGCGTTCGCTTGCTTCAGCGTGATATGTGCTTGCTATGTCTTTGTTTCTGCTAGCTCTGCGTGTTTCAATATATTAAGAGGGAACTGTATTGTTATCTGCAGTGTCAATGCCCCTTTCATTCATGATTTCAAACAGATGATTTTAAAACCAAGCCCTTAGGTTTAGCTGTGAGGTTCACAGGGTCTGTGAAGGTCAAGTTGAAACAGGCTCCAATGAAAAATATGAACCACATGAAAGTTTGAAGTTGCACGTGATTCCCATAGGTGCAATATTTGATCCTCATTTGTTGAGGAGGGCAAAAGTCTTGCCGTAGGTCAAAGGTCATGTGAGTCACTTTGAAAATAAGATAATGTAAATGGCCTCAATTGAAAACAATGTAACCAAACTGTTCATAGGTACACCATGGATTACCTCATGTTGATGAGGGTCAAAGGTCATGTCAAGGTCACTGTCATGAGTGGCCCACAGCTATATGTTGGTTTAATATGACGCGAAAGGCCGAGAACTGCAAACTTCTAGGTACAGTTTGAAATAATCACCAGAAGTAACAACCATAAACATAATGAGTGAATGAGGTTTGTTCCCAAGAGAAATTTAAGGGATACGCAAGCAATGTGCAAAGAAATAATAATCTTTTAGTATTTCCTTATAATCTAGGGATAAGTGTATCATCCACTAAAAACATACTTTAATGTAAAAAACAAACCAATATGGAAAAATGAAGTATTAGATAAATTTGTCATACCAGCGCTCAAATTAACACGCATGAGGCCATCTCAAATCTTACACCAAACATCCATTGGGATACACACCGCATAACAAAGATCAATAGTGCTTGTGTTTGAGGTTTAACTGTACAGGTCTGGTCCAATATCGCACTTTAAAATCGAGACAGCTGCAGAGCTAGGAAGACGTTTTTTTTATGATCTCAAGTTGGAATTTTTTTACTGCAACAAAGATGTCACGATAACCACTTGCGGGTTTGTGGTTAGCATATGCATGCCCCTAACAAAGATTCCTTACATTATGGATTTTATGATTTTTGTTATTTTCCCCATTAGCAAATCGCTGCTTATCCTTTAAACTCAGCGTGTGTTAATGGACCTCTTGTTTTCGCATTGAGTTGGTGTTATATGGCCTCCATTTGTCTGATGCACCTTAAAATCATTATTTCTCAATGGTTATTTGAGAAAGAGTCTCACGGGAAAGTATGTTGTTGTACTCATAAAAAAGAGAAAGGAGGGACGACACCTAGTTTTGTTTTGCTAAGTTCACCTGTTTAAAATTGCACAATTAGGAAGTGGGAAATTCCCCAAGATTCAAACTTAGAAACTGGTTTACGCTTTTGAGATAAAAACATTGGAAATCAGGAATTCCCCACAAGTTATCTTTGAAGGGATTAATTCGGGTGATGAAGTCGATTGGTCAGCTAGTGTAAGTTATTTTCTGCATTGATGCTGTTGGAAGGTCTATTTTTAACTGGGATCTTTGAAGTCAGTAATATTTGAATTTGAGCTCCGTCTCGCCGTCACCGTTGCAGTCCTATGCAGTATGGGTTTAGCTATTTATCTACCAATAACGGTAGATGTTGTCTCCACACAGTGCCATTTATTATATTGTTACTTCCATGTGAGCAGAGTGTTGTAATTATCCTACTGTCGCTGTGAAGCCAAAGTGCTGGGAATCAAATAAATCCAAGGTGTGGACAGATAGACATCGGGGTGATTAGCTTGGACTGATATACTGTGGAAGATGTTGGCGAGGGAATTAGGTAACCTGGCGTCTTGAACGCGGACAAAATTTTTCTCAGACTAGATATCCCTTGGCTATATTACCTGCGTAGTTTATAGGTTGACTGTGCATGCTGTCTTTTTGGAGTCTTCGGTGTGGGGACAATATCGTTGACTGCAAAACGCTTCTTGTGGGGATTATGACCTTCTTGTTTTACACTAATATAATCTAAATTTGTGTGTATTGTGGTAATTTTGATTTATGTTTGATACTTGGACTGAGACTATCGATATCAGAAATATCGAAAATCGATATACCGCCCGTATTATACCGATAAAAACCGATATATCGATTTTTGCCTTTTACTCACAGGCAATCTGAAAATTACATCGAGTGCAGTCGGTCAGTTTTTTCCTGCAACCATTGCGTTTGTTTATTGGAATGATCGCGGACCGTTACCAGCATTGCCGGTTTTTCAAATAATGTAGTCCTGACCAAACTGGCAGAGAGAAATGATTGTTGTCCTACTAATGCAATTCACCGAAAGAATGAATCAGAAACAAGTTAATATATTTATAGAGTCATAGTTTTACATAGTAACCATAACCATCCTCTGGTTACGATTCGATATAGCATCGGGGCGTACCGTCGCCCTAGACCATACACTATTATCAGATGCGGAAACAGTACATCCTATCACATTCGCCGTTTCTAGTATTTGGATGTTTTGGACCTGTCTGGCTACCTCTCTAATTGCTATTAGTCCAAAACATATCGAAGACAGGACGGGATATAAAATTCCTAAAGCATTGCTGCTCGACCTACAGCCTTACATGAGACCGCAACCCGGACCACCACGGGGGCGGTAGCACGCACGCACAATTAACATCCCATATCAGGTCCCGTAGCATCACCCCCAGGCTTCGGATGTCCTGGAGGAATTGCTAAACCGTGGATACCCGATACCCATTGGCCACGCATGGTAAGCGACTATACTCACACAACGGAATACCCATGTGTCATCCGAGTTCTTTCGAAATTGATGAGTCGGTCAAACCCGAATCAAACATCTGGGTATTTGCCATGTTGGAGAATGGATTCAGTAGACCTCTCATATGGCATTCGGGAATGTCATACTCTTGCTGTTGGTCAATCAATACCAACGTGCGTTGTGTGTACTTTGGATTTGGAAGAATGGATTTTTGGTTGCAGTCAAACGTTTTATACCAATCACACGAAGTCATACTTTCATTGCGCTCCAAGTTTGCAAACAATTTTAAATTTTTATTCTAGGCTGCAAAGACTTCAATTGACTTCCCCTTCTCCTACAAAAAGAAAGAAGTACAACAAATCCATCCATTTAGAAAATTTACAAACATAAATGAAAATCTGCCTGACATGCAACACCCTTAGTAAAAGAAAAATCCTAGTGCGGGAAAGTGGATGTTCTTAATATTATTTAAATTGGTTTTCCAGAACTCTAAACTACGCAATTACCAATGACATGCCTTTGCTTTAATAACTGAGATGACTACGACGAATACTCTTTAAAAATCATTGAAATCCAACCCTTCAAAACAATTTAAATTTATATCGCCGCCCCACAAAAGGGGGTCGTGTTTAGCCCGCATGGTCCAGGGGCCTGGTCGTCAGTACAAACCCGTCGCCTTCAATTGTAACTATGGGCGCGAAGTCAACAACGGGCGAAACACGTGGTGGTATTGTAACTCCTAAATTCTAAAACTGACAATTTTTAGATAATATTAAAAACGGTACAATGAATACTTTCCACCCCATAGTTGAGTGTAGGCTAAATATTTTAAGAATATCTTTTCTCCTCTGGATTCAAAATATTCTCAATTAAAAGGGATTATGATTTATAGGGCCCAATTGCAACTTTCAAAACATCTAATACTATTATATCCGATTTGTAAGCTATTCGATTTTTTAATCTAAAATGAACAAATCCTTTTGGATAGTTTTTAGAATCCCACTAAAGAGAGTTGTTGGTCCATGTGTGGCTGCATACTCATCAAATGTGTGCTATGTGGTTGAGGTTGTTGATTCTTCGATAGAAATAGTTTGGCCATGGCTAATATTCCAAAACACGGACATTAATCCACCCAAGGCATAATAAAAAATGCGTATTTCACCTTAACGGATTAAGTCTATTGCGCAGAGAAGCGCAAATTTAACAGAATCAGCTCAAAATGTTTACTCAATTATTGTTCAATGTCAACCAATATGTGCGTAGTCCAATAAAATCTGAATTCTCTTATTCGTCTTTTTTAGAGCTGATGAGCAAATGGAGCTACTACAACGCACACAAATAAACAAGCCTCGTTGTGCAAGCACTTTTTCGTCGCTCTTGTAAGACTAGACGTGTGTGTGAACTTTCGAATGGGTCACCCGGATCTTATTCTGACATGCTGCTGTGCTATCAGTCCCATTTATTGTTCTCCGCGCAATGCATGCGGACACTCCGGGACTATACAGAAAGAATCTGTAACAAAGTGTGTTCAACCGACCATACAGCCTCGCCTGACTATGCACGTGGACAAAGGAATTGACGTCTGTGAAGGTACTTACAAAAGTCCCGAATCGCATTAGGTTGACTGTTTTATTATTTGGATTATGGATGGATGCAATGTCCGAAATTGACCTCCGCGGCGGGAATATACCGTTTGATATAGTGTCCTATACCAAAACGAATCTAAAAACGTATCGGTATAATCGCTTTAAAGAAAAATACATACCGCCGGTTCTTATTAATAAAAATACCGGTTTCGATATATTGCTATATCGAGCGGGCTTACTTTTGACATCCCAAATTCTTGAACAATTCAAATCATTAAAATCTGTTCTATTATATCAATTCAGATCAACTTGGCACAAGGCCCATTTATGTGTGTTGGAAAAAGGTTCTTCCTCGCCCTATAGCATCCCTAGACATCATAACATTTTGGCAACATCACGCATAGCGGGTACACATGGTTATCACAGACTAAGAAGCAGTGTGATGTATTGAACTCAATTGTAAGTTTTCGGCAAAGTTTTCAACCAGCCTGCCAAATTGGAAGGGTTTCAAGCCTTCCTTATTGAATGGCTTGCATGGGTACCAGGGCAGAAGGATTTGGTACAAAAGTTGCTTCTGTTTTTGTGTACAGCGCACGAGGCTGGTCTAGTTACCCTGGAAGTATCGTGCAGCACCTTGTCGCGCCAGGCTGTGGGGTTTGGATATAAGGCACGCAGGGCACAACACCCGTCCACGCACTTCAACATGAATGGGCCCTGTGGAAGTAAGCGAGGTTAGCAAAATTATTGGTCCCATATCAGAAGCGGCTGTGTCTAAGTGGGTCACCTGGTGTGATTAAACTGTGATTCAGTATCTGTACCAATTAATTATATTCTGTCATCTGAAGGGAATGGAGCAAGCTGTCCCAGCAACCTGTATACTACTTTTTTTTACGTACACTTCGGTTTGACTTCATTAAGGACATTGCCAAGAGGTAATATTCAAATGATAACCAAGATGCTTCCCTTTTCAGTAAAGGCTTTCGTCTTTTGCAGGCATGCGCACGGAATATGCCGCATCTACCAAGGCACTTTCATATTTGTGTACTTTTTGTTTTGTGACAAGTACTTATTGATGGGGCACACCTGTTGAGGCCAAAGGTCCTTAAAGGGACACAAGTAGATCTCTTGAGGGTACATATTTCCCTAAATTTGCAATTGATGCTTTAGTAAAATGAAGTGGTGACTAATATGTAAATCTGAATGGAAGAATGGCTACCTGTCTTTAACGATGACCTACATGAAAATCTTTTGAACAGAAAACCAGTTTCGCATGGCAATACTAGAGAGACTAGAACAAATGGAGAGACGAGTGGGTACGAGTAACAGCCAACAACAACGACCGGCTCCGAGAGGAGGCGGTGGCCAGCATCTAACATTTGACGACGTATTGTATGTCAGTATCTGCGAAAGGCTGATGCAGTATTGCGGCATCTATGCCTCAGCAGCAGTCCAATGTCAGAATGGACCAAGCGGCACGTGGCATGACCTTGCTTCATTTGGCGGCAGCTCTGGGCTACTTCAAGCTCATTGATGTTCTTGTGAGATGGAAGTAAGTTGAAGTGATGTGTGTTAGGAGGTAGTTTGGTTAAGTGCAAAGCCCAGAACTTTGAAACAAGTCCAAAAAGAAGACCGCCCATCCAACATGACATGATATTTGTTGGATACAAAGGCATTTGACAAATCCTCTTTTGTCCTCTCTAAATAAAACATGTAAAATGAATAGTCCACAATCTTGATTGAAAAGTTGGTCAATTTGTCAAATTTTGGTGCTTGTGGACATGTATGTCAAATTTAAAAATATCGCAACTTTTGTACAAATGTTGCAAATTCACCAGTGTGAACAAAGGTTTGTGCTCCTGTTTTGTCTCTAGGTTAAAGGTCGTGTAGGGTCAAATTGGGTCAAAATAGGTGTGAAGTGATGGATATGAAGAAGATTGAAGACTTGATGCATATGTTGGGTTTGGAAGAAGTGGTAGACTGTTTGGCGAAGGCGATGGTGTACGTTTGTATGGGCACGTGCTGAGGAGGGATGAGGAGCATGTTTTAAGGAGGGCCATTCTCCGTTAAAGTATTCAAGTTTGATCTCCCAATATCAACATTAAGGAATTCCTGAAAATCATTGAAATCGTAAACTTTAATATTCTCAGAACAAGGAACAATGCCAGGTGATCTTAAAAATATATCCGATTTTTAGTATATTTGCCTAACGTTAACACTTATTAAGTAACGTATCTGTCGGACCTTTTTCTTGGTCGTGCTGTTCTTGATGAAAGTACGTGCGTCACCGACTTATCTCTATACCTTATCAGGCATTACCTTCATATTAAAGCATGGTGTGGTATTCGATTTTATGTATCACACCATATTGCAAGAACGTAGCAGGAGGGAGGTAACATATCTGTTGCGGTATGAACGTAACAGGAGGGATTTCTTTCATTACTAGGGCTGGAAATTGTTCGTTGAAAACCAGAGTTTATGCAAAACATGTAAATAATAACCTTGACTCCTTTCCGATTTTATAACATTGGACATAAGGTATTCATTTATTGTTAGCATTTGGTATACATTCGAATTATGGTAACGTATCTGTCTTCAATATTGGCGACATGCACTCAGAGAACTCTTGCGAAACTTTAATAATCCGATATTATCATGTTTTAAAATTAACACTAGGCTAATAAGAGAGACTGATAAAAATGCAATGCAATCTGTGGTATGCGCTCTTGTGTAACGAGGATTGGACACATTTTAAAGAACGGATTTGTGCTGGCGACATGGCGAAAAGCAAGAATTATGCATCTTCAGCCTTATTGCTGATACTTTCTCATCCGGTTACAACATCTAGTCCGGATCATTTTGAATATATAACTAAGTATAATTTATATTCATTAAAACCTTCATTGTAAAGGCCCAAAACAAGTTTAAAACTGCGCATGGAAGTGAGTGACACTAAACACGACCTTTTGAAACTTATCGGGAGAAGGATCAGAAGGGCCCTTGAGATTAGGGTGGGTGGTTTGAGGAGAAGAGAGACCAAAGAAGACAGTGAAGAAGCAGCAGAGAGGAGAGTCGGAGGGTGGGTTGAGGAGGAGGATGCACTGGAATTGGGCAAAGTGGAGGGGGGTTCGATAGCAATAATACGTCAACCATATAAGAAGACAGTAAGTCAGTGTTGAAGGGGAGGTAAAATCCAGTCACCCTCATTTTGGGGACCAGGGATGTAACTTTTCCAGAAAAAAAATTCACGATTTCCGGGTTTCTGGCCATTAAATAAGAAAATTCGGAATTGCTAAAAAAAATTTTAAATTTTTCCAGATACAAAAGTGTTAATAAGAAAGGCTAGAACTGATCTCAAACCAAGTTTTAAGTAACCAATTATTTTAGAAAAGGGGTCTTGTACGCTAAAATGGCATGAGAAAATATGAGTCCTGGAGCTTCCGAGGATGCTGTGCAAAAATTTGGCCTTGCCGTTGGTTCAAACTCCTATGTTACATCTCTGGTGACAAACCATATTTAAAACTTCGAATTTACTGTTGCTCATACTGAAGTTGCCTCTGGTTTTATATTTTTTTATTTGCTTTTCAGAAGATGAACGCCAGGGGTAATGTTAGCGTTTGAAGTTGATGCGATGAATGTGGACCACTTTCTTGCCCCTTTAGTACTATATACCTGATGTACATACTTCTTTTTAAGACCAATAAATGTTTCAAATTCTGGTTTTTTTTTTTCAGCAATGTGTTCACGTATATGTGTGATCACAATCTTTTTACATGCCTCAACTTGTATGTGACTTAAAGGTGCATTTGTGATTCCAGTTACCTTCTGGTTTTATTCATGGTTCACTAGATATCCTTGAGAAAAGCTTATTCACTAATTTGAGTTGATCCTGAGCTTGCAGTTTGAGGTACGAGCAAATTTTGTTTATTGTGTTCCACGGTACCTGATAGGGCCACTGTGCTGTAATTACAAGGCGGCCCGCATGGCGCCTTGTTCTGTTTTTGATGCGTTTTTACAAGGCGGCCCTCAGGCCGGTTTTTCTGTTTTTGGTGGCTTTTCTTCTTCTTCTTTCTATCAACACTTCAACTGTTTCTAGCTCAGTCATCGTTTGACGTATGTGACTTAGGATTACATCAAATGACGCTGACTTGACCCATTATGTCATGTGACATTGACCCTGTCTGACTTTGACCTGGCCACAGGCGTCAAATAGTGATTTACATTGTCAAAATAATCTTCTTCTACAGGATTAAGCCGATATCGACCAAAGTTCTTCACAGAAAACCACTGACCCTTGCCTCATATAGGGTTTCAGGGATAAGGAGTCAAAGGTCATTAAGGGGGTCATTTCCGGTTTAAAAACCCAAAAATTTGTAATAAAATATTCAACAAAATCGGCTGTCCTTAACAATTCGTAACAGAGTGAGTCATAAGAGCACATGTATTGTTTTACCAGGCAGGGTCTTCGAGTTGTCTAGAGTTTCAGGATCGAAGGTCATTAAGGGGTCACTTCCGGTCAAAAACCAAAAATATTCCAAAATAATTCAAAAATTTGTATCGCAAAACCAACACAGTACATGAACTTAACTTGTAGATATGCATTTATGTTCCTGGTGTATGGTAGGTATTTTTTATTTTGGAGGTCAAAGGTCCATTTTCAGGTCATTTCCCGGTTTAAAGGTAATAATTTCAAGAATTTTTATCTCCAGAACTAAGTATAGTAGATTTTTTTTATTTGCATTGGAACAATGCATTTTTGTTGTGTACACGAGGTTTTTTTTATACCATGATCAAAAGGTCTTAGGAGGGTGTCCAAAAGGTCAATTTTTGCCAAACAATGCTAAAATAAGACCAAATTGGCTATATATCAACCTATAGAAGACAGATAAAGCGTGTTATTGCTGCAGTGATGTACATTAATGGTAAAATCAGTCCTATGATAGTCTCGACCCCCAAATTCAAATTTCAAGGTCAAAGGTCAAAATTCTACAAAACAAGCTCTGATTGAGCTGAATTTTGTCAGGATTAATCCCCTCGTGGCATCATAAACACAGACAATTACTGTTGACCACATCCGTGACCCAGGGGTCACGTTATAGGGGTGAAAATGTCAATTCCCTGACATTCTTGGATTAAGTTGAAACTCATTAATAATAATGATCCTTGTTACGTTGTTAACACTACAATACATTTAATGACATTTGTACATGTTGGTGAAGTTACGGGTCAAGGTCAAGTCACCTCAAGGGGTCAATAAGGGAATCACCATCCATGCCCAATACGGCCGCCTTGTAAATTAGAATTCTGTCCCAGGCTAGTTTTTGGTCTGTTTACAACGGACAGAAAATACAAAATTTGCAAATCCTTGCAGATACTACCGAATTTGCATGTAGATTTGGTACACATGGATTGCTAGGCTAACAAAGCAGTTCAGGATGAATATAAAAAGCTCAACTTTTTCGAGGTAAATCAGGGGGGACGAGGTTGTGATCATCAAAATGCCCCTTTAACAAATTCATTGCCGTTTACAGAATATACCTTGTTATTTTCAGATGTGGGCATGTGCACTTGGACACAAAGCGTCGGCCCTCCTCCTCTACCACTGGTTCCCAGCCGGCCCTTGCATGTGTGCGACTCTCTAGGCCGCCTACCAGAGACGTCGCCAATCAAGAGGTCATACAGCCTTGCTCCTGTATTGCCTGGAGAGATTAGAGTTTGAAGGTCAGATGTCCACAGGGTCCTTCTTAAGGTCCCATCTCCATTAGCCAGCCTATTGAGATTCCTCATCGAATAGGACCCACAAGGTGTCCTGCGTTCATTGGTGTCCTCCCCACCACCCCACCCAAAGCCACCCCTACCCCCGAGTCTTCGTCTGCATCGGCGATTTCTATTCTCCTCGGTGTTTGACTCTCCCTCACCATCGTCGGGATGTCTTTTCTCCAGCTTTCCATCAGTCCAACCTCACAAGGGTTCCTAGTCCTAACTCATCGTCTCAGTCCTCGGTAGAGGTAAGCCTTTTCTCACTAGATTCGTCTTTTGTAAGTCCATTCTGCATCGCACTTTGTGCCGTTCAGAGCTGCCACGGGGCGCTTTGATTCAACGAAGCGTTGAAAGGATCTGGAAGGCGCCCTCAACGCGGACGAGTCAACCCATTGTTGCCACCCAACACGGCCTTGTCCGCGTCATCACTCCTTCCCTCACCCCCCATCAGGAACTGTCCAGCCAACAGCTTCTTTGCGACTCAATCGTGTAAGTGTTTGCATACTGTCAAACTAATGGAGACTCTTCTTCGAAATCATAACCTCTGTAAATTTTTGGTTAAAAAAATTCCTAGGATAATTAGAGCAAATGACCTTGCTACAAAGTTGGATGGTGTAATCTTTAAAAGATGAGAAATATCTCCACAGAATTTGTTGCAAAATATAAAAAACATAAAAGTAAGGAATAAATGGTCAAAGGTTGGAAATATATTAAAATGATGCATTGTTAAACCATCCTTAACATAGCTATCATAGAAGGGGAGGACAATAGGGTAATTTAGGTTCTCCTTTTTGTGTACATCTCCAAAGGGGTATCACTTCATTCACTAAGAGTGACAGCAGGCGACGCAATGTTCCTGTGCCCGTGTGAGTCCCGATGAATTTCTTACAGGACTTAGGCATGAATCAGGATTCAATCGGACTAATTTTTTCAAAAGGGATGTCATCTAAAATTTGGACCTGTTCCTATAATTCCTTGCAAATACACGCCTGGCCAGCATGGATCTATAAATTTAAGCTGTAAGCACATGCCTGTGTCTGACACTGAAACATTTATGTATGAGGCAGGTAGGTACTATGCTGCCACACTGATTCCCTTGGACATTGGTAAGTTGTATACACAAAGCTTCTGAATAACCTATATGTCCAATTTATGTATGATATGTGAATAACATTTTGCTTTTCCCTCTATTTCAGGTAAATTTCTTCAGGAGGATGGCAGGGCCGCCTCTATAGACTTCTCAGGTCATGCGCGCAGTGGAGCATAGTAAGGGGACAAGAGGGTAGATGCGAAGCCCCACTTGCAGATATATCTATTGGATGGAAGGCTTGGAAGTCAGCTTGCCGTGGATTTTGGTCATCATAATAAGGTAAGCTGTTCTATAACCTTATATAGATTTTTCAGAAATTTTCCAGCATTTCTGGCCATAAATAACAGATTCAGATTTTTTTTTTACATTTCTGAGATCAAATGTTTCATTGATAAAGGTAGGACTGCACCAACACACATGCTTATTTTAGAAAAGGGGTCTTGTACCCCTAAAATCATGTAAGAAAATATGTTCCCCGGGGCTTCACCGGATGCTACAAATTTTGGCATGCTTGTCGTTTCAAATTTTGGATTTTCAGGAATGGGAACTACGCCTCTGTTCCATCTCTGTACCTTATATGCAGCAAGAATAACGTGACCACACTTGACAGAAGAAAAGGGAACGAACCAAGGCCTTTTGGGATTGATTGTATTAAAAAAAATCATTTTATCAATTTTTTGAGAAAATTAAGGTTCAAATTGGTGTGTTGCATGGTTTCAGTATGCATCCATGCACTCAACTGACTGTGTACGAGACTATTGGTAACGGCTTATAACAAATCTGCAAAAAAAAAATAATATTTAACATTTTTTGGAAGTTTAAAAATATTGACTGAAGTCATTGTAAAAATCAATTGAACACAAATAAAATTATCCTTTTGAAGCCCTTTAGTTAAAAAGTGATGCTGGTCACAATAAAGTCTGCAATATTTAAATCAAACGATATCCAAATTTGTAGAAGTCTAATAAGATAATTTTACTCCAAAAAGTAGTTCTGCAATTTTACTGTAATTACATTCTAACTATCTTATTTTGTTCTTCCAGGAGCAATACTTGACCCTTGCCGAACAGATCCTGAATGCGCTGCCAGCGAGAAATAAGGAGATCAATTTTGCAGACGTCCCCATTCCCGAGAATGACATTCTGCAGCGGTCGGCAGAAATGGACAGTGGCAAGTACATGTACACATACAGCGAGCTCATATACCATTAACTCTTAGAGTTAAGTTGTATCGTATTGTCTGTCCTGTCCTGTTTTTGTCTGATTATGATAATTTACTTTATTCCTTGTCTGTCTCTCTTGTCGTAGTAACACACAAGTTAGGTGAGGTTACTGATTTTCACGCTTAGCGTTTAGCAGCGACACTCCATTTGTGAATTCATTTTTACTGTACTATAATATTGATTTCTTGTATTTCAACATGTTTGATGTGAATGGAACACACATTGATATGTTTGATTGATTGATTGATTGGGTTAATGACTTGATGAATGAATTGATGAATGATTGAGGTCCCTGGTTCATTAACCTGTGCATAGGCAATGATTTGCATTGCAAGTAGTGTTACTGGCATCAGGGAATGGAAATGGTAATTTCCTATTTTGCAATAATAGTATTTGTAGTTGATTTCAATACATACACTCCTTCCCTTACAAATCAAAGTGTCTGATACCAAGAGGCAAATCAAGTCTGAATGGCAAGGACAAAACAACAAACATGACCTTACCAGTTGCAAAATGATTCAAATACAGACTTACATTGATATCACTCTATTATGTCTCTAAAGAATTGAAAAATATTATTTATAGTCCATGTCTCTAGCTCTGTGCAAATGATGGTCATAACATTTACGCTGCGTCAAGAATACCAACCCGTCTTTGTGTGCGCGTAAGTGGCCATCCTTCAAGTCAGGTGAATCGATTTACTCTTGTTATCCAACAACTCTAACGTGACGTCACTGCACAGAGGTAGCACCAACGGACTAGAGTATTATTAGTAAGGTTACACTACTTGTCACAACATCTGTCATTAATATTAACGGATATTATATATATATACACTGGTACCACCATGGTTCTCGTGAAAAGTTTTTAATTTGTGCAATGATTATTCATGAAAAATCATTGCATACCTGAATGCATGTTAGGAAAAAAGTTCAAGAATATTCAAAATATTTTCAGTAACCAAACTTTCAGCACTAAATAAGATCTGTGTTATTATTTAACAAAATTCAATGACAAAGGGACTAAAGAGCTATCGTCATAATTCTCATCGTAAAACGCCGTTTTTTTGGATGCTATCCGCAAGTTGGGTGGTAAATTGTGAAGTTTGACTTTTTTGTAGAGTGTCCCAACTCGTAAACCACTAAGAGATCCTAACTAAGATGTGTAATTCTGTTCCCTTATCCAACATCACCACCCCTATAAAGGTGAGCTCGCGGCCAGCACCTGTATAGCACCCCGACTCATGATATGCCCAGCCCCAGCAACTTGTATTTTGAAGATGACAAGCGCCGGCAGACTGGTGTGGGAGTTCCTTCAGGAGCCACACTGACAGCTTTAATAGGCGTGTAGGATGTGGGATTTTTCACCATCCTCAAACTCAATGGTAAGGAATGGTATATTGTAAGCACTGCTGGGATGGGAAGTTTGCCATTAACGATAATCATGAGATAGGTACAAACTTAGGTAGGATGGGTAACATAAATACCTGTAAGGATAGATAATCTATTAGTCACCACACACTCCCTGGATATATTCACTAAAGAATAGCTTGTCTTTGCCTAATAAGATTTATTTACGGATTGCAACATTTGGCTAGGGACATATATTTTAGGCACTCATAATTCCGCATTAATTAGCATATCTGCACTTAAACTTGTCATTGTTACCCCATTAAGTGGCACTGGCACATTCACAATCTATGAAAATTTCTCAATTTGCTCTCTCAAAGATGCGGGCCATGGAAGAAGAATAGAGGTAATTTTACACAAATAAATCATACTAAAAAAAAACCAAGATAGGGATGTATATAAGCGGTTGGTTTTAAAGACATCCAGGGGAAATTGTATTTAGGCTAACTTTACGCGTTCCATAACTTTAATCAACAAATGGTATATTACATGAAGATCATAGACTGTACTCCTTGATATTAAAAACTACACAGGTCACAGACTGGTCAAACAGGGTGCATGCTGTGTGAAAATGCATTACGGCGTGCATTTTCTTGGGGTTAAACGCAATTCCATCGTCTTATGATTTAATGTCGCCAGCGACATTAATTATTAAATCGTTCGTTTACCCATAAGGACGCTGATTTGGTCGTAATTCATTTCAGGTGAGGGTATCTAATGTATATGAAAGCTTTTACAAACCATGCAAAAATTAAATTTGAAAAATCTAGAATACCGTGGCTATTTTACAAATGTGCCAGGTAAGTTTAGTTTACATAAGGATAATTTTGTTTGTGGTGTCTGATTTATTTACAGATGGTGAACAAAAGACAGCTGTATAGCGCATTGGTCAGACAAAATGCATTCCGGACAATAAGGGTAAGTTACTGGTCAATCAATGGCATAGAATTTCAAGTTTACATGATCACATGGCTGTTAACTGGCAATAAAGAAAATTTTTATTTATTTTTTATTTTAAGGCGACGGTGGTGTTTACACAAAAGTAGTCGGTTTTTTAACCGTTGGAATTAGCTTAAAGAAAAAAGTAAAAGTTCTGAAGTTTATTTGTTGTGGGTTTCAGGGCCGTCAGCAAACAAACGCAGGCAGGAGCTTGAAGCTGCGTAATCATCCAGGTTATATAGACCGATACAAACAGGTTAGTATGATAATCACCTGACTGGATCAAATGGTTTTAAAGTTAAAGCATGTTGAGCATGTGTGCCAAACATGGGCACTATTATAAAATCTTGAGGAGAGCTTTTTAGATGTGTATAGCTTTCAGGAATTATAACTGGTATTTTCCCCCCCTTATCTTGGTCAAATTAGTTGTGATGTACAAGGAGATGTCAGATGCAGCCCGCATCATTCAGAGCCGGTTCCGTACCTTGAAGAGCTACCGGCAGTTCCAGCGCAGTCGCAATGCGGCCATCATCATCAAGGAGACGTACCGTAGCTACAGCGATCAGGAGCAGGACCGCAAGAGCGCGATGCAGCCATCTTGATACAGCAAAGATTCGGTTTG
This sequence comes from Ophioderma brevispina, assembly GCA_023653785.1. Lineage (NCBI taxonomy): Eukaryota > Metazoa > Echinodermata > Ophiuroidea > Amphilepidida > Ophiodermatidae > Ophioderma > Ophioderma brevispina. Next base: position 55,708 of record JAMKCH010021067.1, read on the forward strand.
TCACTGTCCTTGTGTAGTCGTTCTCCCATGTTATATTGATAACTATTAATATTGATATGTTCATTGAATTTGTTTAAGCATATGTCAAGTATGTTGCTGGTGAAGTATTTTAGCCAGGTAGCATTTAACATACTAAACTGTTATCAGGATATTTTAATTGTATAAAACCTGGTAAGGCAACTGAAGGAATTCAGCTAGTCTTTGCGGCAGCTCCGCTGATCTTCTTTCTGTACAACA